>JAKTQU010000076.1:0-54019 GCA_030579395.1 Aciculoconidium aculeatum
CAAGTCCGAGTAGGACTTGAGACTTTAGGCGTTTATAGAGTTAGGAATAGATGTAAGAGGTTATGTACCTCTGAAGACCGTAGGGTTCTAAGGGAGCTGATAGGGGATTATACAACAGCGAGACTGTAATGATAACCTCAAAGTAATCTTGAGATCGGGTGTTCGACTCACCCCCAGGAGATATTTTTTTATATAACCACAGGCCATGATGTGATAGTGAGGCTTTGAATTATCATAATTATTAATTATATTCCACAATTGTGGTCCGTCTAAGTCCGTTCCGATTTTATTTAAAGGGGTTAAGATTTCTCAATTGCTATCACTTGTTAATTAATTCTATCAATTGCTATTACTTGTTAATTAATTCTATTGCTATCACTATCAATTGTCAATTCCCACTATGGAGAAAGTCAAGTATAGTAGTTTAGGTACGAACCGTTCCAAAAGCAAAGTCTGGCTTCATAGTATCGTTGGGTGTTTTCTCTTTTTGGGATTTTATCACCTTTCCAGTTATAGCAAACCAGTTGACCCCAAGCAGATTGTGCTTGACACGCTTAAGATCAACTTGGCTGGCGAATGGCTGAAGAAGTACACGTCTGAGCCCCATTTGGCAGGGACCAACTACGGGTTTGTTGAGTGGACTGCGGCCAAGTTTGAAGAGTACGGGTTTAAGCTGAGTATAGATACGTATGAGAGTTATATTAGTTATCCTGTTGAGCAGGATTTGAACTTGTTAAAGGAAAATCAAGTGGTTTACAATGCCCCACTCAAAGAAGATGAAATAAAGGAAGATGCCACTACACAGGGTAATGATACTATCCCTACGTTTTTGGGCTATGCTGCTAACGGTAACGTTACTGCTGAGTACGTTTACGCCAATTACGCCACCAAGGCGGATTTCGCCAGATTAAAGAAACTCGGAGTGGATGTGGCTGGAAAAATCGTCATTGCCAGATACGGCGGCATTTTCCGGGGCTTGAAGGTGAAGTTTGCCCAGGAAGAAGGCGCCGTTGGGGTTTTACTTTATACGGATCCAGGAAACGATTTCGGAATCACCCCTGCTAACGGATACAAGCAGTACCCTCATGGCCCAGCACGTCACGAGTCTTCTGTGCAAAGAGGATCCGTTCAGTTTTTAGGAGGCGAAGGCGCCGCTCCAGGCGATCCTACGACCCCAGGCTATGCTTCCAAGCCCGGAGTGGAGCGCCAGGACCCTCATGCCAGTATCGGTAAGATTCCAGCGTTGGCCATTCTGTACCGGGAAATCCAGCCGATTTTGAAGAAGTTAAACGGACACGGACCTCTTGAGAAATCCTGGAAAGGCCAACTCGACGGGTTTGATTACTCCATTGGGCCAAATCCAAAGTATACGCTTAATTTGTACAACAACCAGACGTTTGATTTCACCACTTTATACAACGTGTACGGGGAAATCGAAGGGGAAAACCGAAACGAGGTGATTGTGATTGGAAACCACAGAGATGCGTGGATCAAAGGCGGAGCAGGCGACCCAAACTCGGGTTCTGCAGTATTGCTAGAAATCGCACGTGCTCTTGGTTCCTTAAAGGCAGCTGGTTATAAGTTCCAGCGTAGTATACTTTTACAGCTGTTTGATGGGGAAGAGTATGGGCTTTTGGGATCTACCGAACAAGGCGAATACTATGCGAAATCCCACCAGCGCAAGGTTGTAGCTTATATCAACTTGGATGCTGCCGTTACCGGAACCAACTTACACCTCAGTGCTTCTCCTGTGTTGAACCACGTGCTTCGTCTGGCTGCTAAAGAGTTGGAGTATCCCGTAGACGGAGTAGGCACGTTATACGACCACTGGCAATCTCGTGGAGGCAAAGTTGGAATATTAGGCTCAGGCTCGGACTATACGGTTTACTTGGAACATTTAGGCATTCCCTCGGCAGATATCGGGTTTTCAGCGGGAAAGAACGACTCCATCTACCAGTACCATTCCAACTACGACTCGTACCACTGGATTCTGGAGTTTGCGGACCCGGGCTTTGTGTTCCACAACTTGGCTGCAAAGTACTTGAGTTTTGTGGTTTTGAACTTGACTGAGCGCCAGGTGATTAATTTTAGATTAAATGAGTATGCCGTGGAGTTGAAGAAGTATTTTAAAGAGGTTCGTCTGGTGATTCCGGAGAAGTGGTTGGAGAATGAGAAGGAGAATGATAAAGAGAATGAGAATGAAAATGAGAATGATCTTACTGATGATCTTATTCTTGATGACGACCTTATTGAAGAAGTTTCAGATGGAATATATAACCATGTTTGTACCATGCATGAACACAAACCAACTCTTGAAGATATTCTTAAACAAACTCAAAGTAAATTCGATGAGCTCGAGGAAACAACTGCTGCTTTTGATAAGAAATCCAGCGATTTACAATTCAGCTACGATAACCGTGCTTCTCTTCATTTCTGGCAAAGAATCAAATTACACTTTGAAATCAAACACCACAACGGACTTTTACACTACTTTGAACGCAACTTTCTCCACAACAAGGGTTTACACAAGAGACCCTGGTTTAAACATATAGTTTATGCTAGTGGAAGATACACCGGGTACGCGGGCCAGACCTTGCCTGGCTTGAAGGAGGCCATTGAGGACGAGGATCTCGATAGACTCGTGCGTTGGTTGGGTGTTGTTTCCCATGCAATCAAGAGAACAAATACTTATTTGCAGCATTAGTAGTGTTATGTTGTTAGTTAGTTGTTTTTTATTAGTATGCTATTAGTATGTTAGTTATGTTATGTTATTATTTGTTTCTAAGCATTACCTGTAATTGGCTACTACCAATAAAGTTTCTCTAAACATCTATAAGTACTTAATTACCCTATAACCAGTAAATACATACTAAGCTTAATATCTGTTATACTCGTTCTTTGTTATTAGCTCTCTGTTATATATAAGTTATCTGTTATATATAAGTTATCTGTTATACTCGTTATCTGTTATATTAGTTCTCTCTTATTTTAGTTATCTGTATAATAGTTCTGTTTTATTAGTTCTCTGATACATTAGTTATGTTATGTTAGTTATGTTATGTTAGTTATGTTTTTAGTTCTGTTATATTAGTTATGCTAAATAAGTTATCTGATATTGTTCTCTGTTATATATTAGCTATGTTACATTAGTTCTCTGATATTAGCCATGTTACATTAGTTGTTATATTAGTTTCTGTATATTCGTTATTATATTCGTCGTTATTTCTGCTAGTATATTCTCTATTTATATTAGTATTTCAGTTTTCAGTAGTTCAGTTTCAGTATTCAATTCAACATATAAATACCGAAAGGTGTTCGAAGAATCCGCTGTTTTCTTAATTTCGGGTTCGAGTAGCAAGTTACGAGCGAAGCGAGTAACTTGCTGGTATTTAAAGCTGGTAATTTAAAATAACAGCTTTAAAAAAAGAGCTCATTTAAAGCAAGTATTTAAAATAACAGCTTTAAAAAAGAGCTAATTTAAAGCTAGTAATAAAAATAACAGCTTTAAAAAAAGAGCTAATTTAAAGCTAGTAATTTAAATAAGAGCTAATTTAAATAAGAGCTAATTTAAAGCTAATTTAAAATAACAGTTACTCGCTTCGCTCGTAACTTGCTCACAGCTACTCGCTTCGCTCGTAGCTGTTACTCCTCCCTCTTCTTCTTAAGCCCATTCACCCGAATCCCCTTAATCGTGGTCCCCGTTTCCTCCACCGGAAACTTCCTCGGCCTCCCCCTCCTATCCTTCTTCTTCAACAACTGTTTCACCGCCTCATCCTCGAGTTTCCGGGAATACGCCGGGGTCTCGGCCAACTTGATCATACTCTTATCTTTATACTTATCTATAAACGGATTCACCTTGGGAACACTGGGCGTGCTTTCCTTCAACGCCTTATTGAGATCCTTATAGTTTGGATGCAGAACATCGATATATTCATTACTCTCTGGGTCCAAGATAAGTTTCTTGGGCCGGCCCGGGCCCTTTTTCTCCATAATCACCTTTTGTTTCTTCTTATCCGGGAAAATCGCCGGCGTGGGTTCTGTTTTCGAGCGGGTTTTGCGGGGTTTCGGCGAATTCGGCGGAGACGCTTCCTTGGAACTGTACTCCTCGTCAAAGGTAATCACCTTCATGGCGCGGATCTTGCCTGTGGAATCCGTGCAGTAACTTTCCGAATGGAAACTCTCTACAAACTCCTCGAGGTTGATTGGGCTGAGTTCCACGAGTTCTTCTTCCAGCTCCGTTTGTCGTTTGATTCCTCGGATCCGCTGGTCCTGGAGTCGGTCCTGTAATCTGTGGTCCAGTAATCTATGGTCTTGTATTCTTTCTTGGAGTCGTTCCTGTATTCTGTCCTGCATTCTGTCCTGCATTCTGTCCTGCATTCTGTCTTGTCTTTCTTGTATTATTCTCTGATCCTGTATTATTCTCTGATCCTGTCTTTCTTGTATTCTCTGATCCTGTCTCTCCTCTATTTGCTCTCTATCTTCGGTTCCTACAGCTATACTAAACCTCCTGACATTTTCCTTCTTCATGGGCTCTATATACCTCACGGAGCTCGTGGGAACTCTCCGCAGACCCGTGGAAGACATCACGTACATATACTGGTCTTTGGACTGCAACGGCTGCACGTTGCCCTGGAACTGCTGGGCGGAGTTTCGGGCCATGTAGCCTCTGTATTGGGGCCGGAGCTGGTGCGGCTGAGCAAAGTGAAGAGGTTGTTGAAGAGGTTGTTGAGAATTCTGATGTTGGAGGTTTTGGAGATTTTGATGATTTTGATGGTTTTGAGGTTGATTATTCTGTTTATTTTCATACGAATACGCCCGTTGATACGCTGGGGAATCAAAGGAAAAGGTGTTCTGGGAGTAATTGATGTGGCTTGCGGCTTGTGGCTGGAAAGACCCGTTGTTGTTGCTGTTGTTGCTGTTATTATTGTTATTGTTATTGTTGTTGTTTACGTTTATGGCTTGATTGGTATATTGGGCCGGCGGAATCTGGTTGACCGATCCATTGGGACCGGAGTACGTGCCGTACATAGGCTCGCGGTAGCCGTATTGCTGTGGATTGTGTTTGGGCATGTTGCTGGAGTGTTGGTTGTTATACATCATACACATTTCCTTTCTTAAGTGAATCCGTTTTTTTTTAAAAAAAAAAAAAAAATAGTGATGCTTTTGCAACAAAAACAAAACAACACGAGGTCACGTGGGGGTTAAAGGTAATACCAATATCCATATACAAGGTATATACTATATAACTATATACATAGTTCTCTATCTATGACATTTCACTTACCGGCTCGCTTATTCTTTTTTCCTTACGTGTAATCTGACGAGAATCGTCTGGTGTATTAAGAAGTAATGTGATAGAAACAAGTGAAATTGATAAGTAGGAAGTAAGTTTATATAGTACTACTTCATCCTCTCTATAACACATGTGCTTATTCTAACCTCATATTACATCCCCCTTCTCTTTCCACTCCTTATACCCCTATGGCTGCGAAAAAGTGAAACGAGATTAAAACGGAATGCATACACGGAACGAACAAAGTACTTAACCGAGAAGCTGAAATGCACTTGTCAAGAACCGCTGGGATCTATGCTCTTGTGATCTGTTTGCAGGTGGCGGATCCGGAATTCCGTTTTGATTGGTAGAAATCAATGTATGTAATGTATAAAGTATGTAAGGTACGTAAAGTATGAAGTATGTAATGTATGAAGTATGTAAAGTATTTAAAGTATGGAATAGTATTTAAAGTATGAAATATGTAAAACTACGAGCTACGTATATCTGTATATCTGTATATCTGTAAAACTGTGTAAATCTTCTAACTATGTAAATCTGCTATGTAAATTTTCTAACTATGTAAATTTTCTACCTATGTAAATCTTCTGACTATGTAAATTTTCTACTATGTAAATTTTTAAATCTGCTATAAATTTTCTAACTATGTAAATCTGCTAAATATTTAAATCTGCTGACTATAAATTTTCTAAATCATGTAAAAAATCATGTAAATCTTCTAACTATGTAAATCTACAAACTATGTAAATCTACAAACTATGTAAATCTACAAACTATGTAAATCTTCTACTATGAATTCTCTAAATCATGTAAATTTTCTAAATAATAAATCTTCTAAATTATATAAACCTTCTACTATGTAAATCTTCTAACTATGAATCTTCTAACAATAAATCTTCTAAATTATGTAACTGCTAACTATGAATCTTCTAAATTTTTGAATCTGCTATGTAAATTTCTAAATCATGTAAATCTGCTAACTGTGAATCTTCTAAATTTTCACTCTAAAACTTCCAACTATGTAAACTACGTAAACTCGGTCTTTATTTTTCCAGTCGGATTTCTTAATTTGAAAATTGTTTCTACACTACACCTCACTCTGGATCTCAATTCCATCTATATACTTGACTATTTCACGCTTATGTTTCTGAAATTCCTCTCAAGGCGGTTTCAAACACACCAGCAAACTCCCTAGCGTCTGCAACCTTGTTTAACTTGAGCACGACTTCGATGTTGTGGTCAGAGGGAGCGGGTTTCTGGACGGATTTGATTTTAGGAGCCAAACCCAAAAGTTCATCAAATGGATCGGATTTAACTGACTTAACGGACTTAGGCTTAGACACACTAACTACTTCAAATCTACTTTGAGTAACTGGAGCAGAAACCAACTCGTTAAAGATATCTTCCGTGGATTGGGAAGTTTTCGAGGTTGGAGAAAACTCGAACTGAGGGAATTTGGACGCATACGCCTCATTAACTGCAAAACGAACATACGAATCGAAATCGGCGATTTTCTCAGCACTGACAGGAACAGTGAAACTGATGGTAGGATCAACCACCTTTTCTTTGATTTCCTTCTTTGGTTTGATTTCCTTCTGGGCCAACTTCGCAGCCTCTTCAGGCGTGGCCAACACGATGTTCTTCAAGTCCAAGTGTTCTCTGGAGAGAATGAAGGAAGTGACCTTTTCGATGGAATCGCGCTGGATTTGGCCTAAATGGGCCAAGATGTCTCCCTTTAACAATCTTCCTTTAGGACCTGAAGCTGGAATGGCCAAGGCGTTTTCACGAGAAAGCCCGTTTTGGTGGAGAAGAAGTTCCACGGCTGGCGAGAATTTCTGGCTGGTACTAGCTTGAGAGAAGATGGAGGAAGAAGAAGAAGGAGCTGCCTTTGGAGCAGTTTCTTTAACAGTCTTAGTTTCCACATTTTCTTTAACAGTTTCTTTAACAGCCTTAGCTTCATTCTTTTCAATCTCCGGTTTCTTCAAAGTGGCTAAATCATCACCTTGTTCAGCCAAAAATGCAATTGGTCTTCCCACGGGAATCCCAGATTCACCTTCCTTAGCTAAAATCTCCCACATAACACCATCATCACTGGCTTCAACATCTATAGTGGCCTTATCCGTCTCAACTTCCAATAAAACATCACCAGAGTTGAAACTCTCGCCGGGCTTATACTTCCAGGAAACAACGCCTCCTTCGGTCATGGTAGGCGACATGGCTGGCATGTTGAACACACTGGCTGCACGGAGGCACGTGCTGCTGCTGAGCTGTCTCGAGGCGGCTCCTCCAATCTGGCTTAATCTATACATTGGTGGTGGAATACTAAAGGAAGTGAAAGTCCGTTTGAGATGTAGAGGGTGCGCTACCACGGGAGATGTTGGGCCGGGGCACGTGAAGTCCAAGTGAAGTTTACTTCACTTGGACTACGTGACCTCTATTTGACCTCTACTTGTCTTACATGACCTCTATTTGCTTTACTTGCTTTAGAACTTCTTAGTTTACTTAGAACTTCTTAGTTACTGTTTATCTTACTTGCTCTTATATGTTCTTATTCTTATTCTTACTTAACTACCTTACTTATTCTTTACTACTCTTACTATTCTTACTATTCTTACTTCTACCTTCCTTACACTTCTCTACTCTCACTCTACTCTTACTCTTCATACACCTACTAAATACATAAATTCTCTTATAATCTTTGGTAATTTATATATCCCCTCATTTTGCAGTCGCGTTCCTTATGCATAAATATCACTTCTTCACTGAATACCTGAGAATACGTAGCTCTGAACTCTTATTTATTCGGTATAGCTACTTTTAGTAACTTGTTAGTAACTTGTTAGTAACTTGTCTAGTAGTAACTTGTACTTAACTTGTCTATTCTAGTAACTTGTCTACTCTAGTAACTCATACTTAGTTAACTTGTACACTTCTTAATTTACTATTTATCTACTCATTTCTTACTTAACAAGTTATCTAAGGTATCCATGGTATATATGGTATATATGGTATATATACCCTCTAATGTTCTCTTTTGCAATCTTTTCCGAAATCGGTATTAATTTAATGACCTATACATTGCACTCTGGATGTTTTCTCTTTTACTATTGCACTTAGGGTGTTTTCATCAACTATGGCGTTAACTATGGCTTGTTATATATTAGCTCAAACTTTAGGATTGATTTCTGGTATTTCTTATTTACGTGCCCAGTTTATCAAATCATATATAACCTGTTATTTTAAAAGACTGGGAAAATCAGTTTTCTGGTATCAAGAGTTATACAGAGTATGTTTTATATAGAATAGTTTATATAATATACTAAACACACATACTATGTAATCCCTATCATCTTCTCGCCCTCAGACCAACGTACTGAAATTGACCTGGTCTTACATGTTCTAAATGTAACGAACAGATAAACTCTAGATTTCTTTTGAACTAAAAATAGAAAACATCAAGAAAATGAAAAACACTTGACGGGCATAAAACACAACGAGAGGTAGATAGTGTTAATTTATAGAGTGTATTAAGCATTTATTAGACGTAGAACGCATAAGTATACTTGGTATCATCTAAATAAGACAGCTATACCAAGAACCAGCTCGCTTTAAATTTATGAATATTTAAATTTCATTTTCCGACACAAAAGCACGATTTTGCAGCCAAAAGGCGGACCTACATTTATGAAAAAAAAGCTTTATTTATACAAACTTAGCTATTTAGATCCAGTCCCAAGAGATCTGGAATCTACCAGTAGTTTGACCACCAGTAAGTTGACTGAAAGCAGCTCTGGAAAAGTCCAAGGAGTCGTAAGAGCAGCCTGGACAAGAGTCAGCAACAGTGACATCAACGGAGTTCCCGTTGTAGTTTGCTCTGATTCTTCTACCACAGAGCGGGTTGTTGTTTGGGTTTCCGTTAGGAGTCTGTTGGTCGAAACGAGATTGGCCAAGAGCAACAATAAAGTCGCTGTCGGTGTTGGTCCAGCCACAGGCACCCAACCCATCATCGAAGACAGTGGCATCACCGTACTGGGTAGCAGCAGCGATGGAAGAGAGAGAAGCGATTAAAGCGGCGGTGGAGAATTGCATGTTTGGATGGAGAGTAGAATGGATAGGATAGGAATTGGTCTCTTTTATATGATTTACGATTAATATGGCATGGTACGATTCTACAAGTTGCATTCTCTTTCGGAGAAATACTGTTTCTACTCTATACTCTCGGTATGTGGCTTATAGCTCCGGCAAGATCGGCCATATTTGCAGCTTCACATTTTCCCTTTGCATGGTATCAATATGGTTTCTAGACGTATGCATGTTTCGGATTAAGCGCATTCCATGTAGATTACTAATGGAGATAAGATGGAAATGCTAGTAATTTATTTTTCACATTTTTAGATGGAAATTTTCAATCATTTTGGAAACTTTCAATTCATTTTGGAAACTTTCAAACATTTTGGAAACTTTCACATTTTGGAAACTTTCAATTCTTTTGGAAACTTTCGATTCTTTTTTTTCAATCATTTTTTCATGGAAAATAAAAATAACTTTTTGCAACTCCAACTTTCCAGTCTTCTCTAAAATAACGCAATTAGTAATGAGGAGAAATCGGAGCTAGAACACGGTACAAGAAAATATAACCAGTGTGGTGATAGTTACCGGGATACGGGCACTTTGGCCCTAACTGCAATAGAATAAGAGGCTTTGTATGAGGCTTAAAACATTTTCTTTACTTATACGTGACTGTTTTTAGAATCGAAAACATACTCGACTACCGTCTGTGCATCAAGAATGTTGAAACCGAGTTTGGAAATCATGTAAGTTACAAGTTTTATTTTCGTGATTTCTGATAAGTGGGGTAATGTGTTTCGGTAAAACAGAAGGATTTTATTATTAAGGAGATAGAAATGGACAGATAAGAATGGAAATAGACAAAAAAGGGAAATCGTCGGTTTCGTAGGAATTTTGGTTTCGTAAGAATTTTGGTTTTTTTCAAAATGTACGGAAAACGAGAAAAATGTAGAAAAAATGGAGAAAAAATGAACGAAAAACAAGAAAAATATACAAACAAAAAAGTATAGAAATGAAAACAAGTGAAAGAAGTCCAATAAGTTGATATAAAATCAAGAAAAGCTTCAAGAAATCTTCAAGAAATCGTCAAGAAAATCGTCCAGTTATCTAAGCAAATCTTAAATCATGTTATCCTCAAATCAATAGTCAAGTTACTTCAATATTCAAGCTAATTCAATAATCAAGTTAATTTAGTCAGGTTACTTCAATATTCAAGTTTTCATGTTAATCAACCTGTTAATGATTACCACTCGAAATACCAACTTAGGATACCTTGTATGTTCCTGCTCATACTAATAATGTTACATTGCATGGAATTTTCGCAGCCAAACGCGAGCCCGGGGAAGCGGCTGAAGAAGTGATCCTAACTTTGTATATGATACATGATTATGTATATGTATGTAACGTGTATACGTATGTAACGTGTATACGTATGTAACGTGTACATGTAATGGGTATATAACGTGTATGTACCAGTATATCTTGTAATACTTAATACATGAATATAGTACATGACTTATAGTACTTGACTTATAATACAGAACTTAATACAACTTATAATCCATGTATACTATCTACCTTTCCTATTCACTTGACATTTCCTGGAAACACTAAAAACGAAACATTCAAAAATGAAATTTTTATAAATTTCAAAAAAAGACAGAAAAAGTACAGTCAATAAAAATTAACAGTGGAAAAAGTTAACAGAAAAAAATACTCAAAAAAAGTTAACAGTAGAAAAGTACAGTTAATAAAAATTAACAGTTAAAGTACAGTAATATAGTCAATTTTACAATCAAGTTTACAGCTTACAGTCAAGTTACAATTAAAGTTTCTAGAGTTTCTTAATATAGTTTCCATTTATTCTCCACGTGACATCCTTTTCGCCGCGTCCCGGAATTTTTTAAAAGCAGCCAACTAACACGAAGCAACAGTATAACTATATTTTACTTTTGCACCATTCCCAGTGGCTGCATCATACGAATACATAGCGAGTCTGAAAACCCTGGAAACATTATCATACCCTGGAAACAACAACCCTGGAAACCCCAAACCTTAAGCATATCATTTAAAAGAAAACGAGGAAAGAAGAAATCGAACTAATACTTAAGACAAATACATTCTTAAGAAGAAATAAATATAAGAAATTTGACTATCATTAAGAAAGAAGAAGGAACTAAGAAAGAACTAAAAAAGAAAGAACTAAGAAATTACTCCTAAGAAATTACTCCTAAGAAATTACCTTAAGAAAGAAATTCACAACTCCTAAAGAACTCCTAAGAAATTCCAACTCCTAAGAAATTACTCCTAAGAAAGAACTCCTAAATATCAATAAGAATATCATTAAGAACTCCTAAGAAATATTAAGAATATCATTACAAAATTCCTAATCCTAATAACTCCTAAGAAATCATAAGAATCTTCTCCAAATTTCTTCACATAAATCCACTCATATTAATCAGTAGAGTCTAATTACTCAAAGTAATCAGTAGAGTCATGCTTTCTACCCTCAAGAAGTACAGCCGGTTCATTGGACCCGGGCTCATGGTATCCGTCGCATACATGGATCCCGGAAACTATTCGACCGCAGTGGCAGCAGGCCTGGCATACAAATACTCGCTTCTCTTTTCCATTCTTCTTTCCAACTGCCTCGCTATCTTTCTCCAGATCCTCGCGGCGAAACTCGGCGCCGTTACCGGCCTAGACCTCGCTACCAATTGCAGGGCGAATTTCTCGTATAAAGTGAATATGAGTATTTATATATTGACTGAAATTGCTATAATCGCCACGGATCTCGCGGAAGTGGTGGGAACGGCTATTTCGCTCAACATCCTCTTTGGAATCCCGTTGTTTGCCGGGGTTATAGTCACTGTAATTGACGTGATTATCGTGCTTATGGCTTATCGACCCAATGGTCCCTTGACGTTTATTCGTCTTTTCGAAACGTTTGTTTCGTTATTAGTAGCAGCCACGGTTGTTTGTTTCGGTATAGAGTTATACCAGGTATCTCATGATACCAGTATACGATTCCTGGTGCTAGAAGTGCTAAAGGGATTTCTTCCTAGTGAAGATGTGGTGGATATGGGCGAGAAAAAAGGCGGAAACGGGTTATTTTTGAGTTTGGCGATTTTAGGAGCAACAGTTATGCCCCATAGTTTGTATTTGGGAAGTGGTTTAGTTCAGGCGAGGTTAAAGGACTTTGATATTAAAAGGGGGTTTTATGTGCAAGGAAGTGGAAATGAAAGTGGAAATGGATTTCATGCAAATGAAATCCATGAAAATACAGAAATCCATGAAAATAGAGAAATCACAGAAACAGAAAATCACAGGTTTCTAGAAGATTATGAAAATGGAAATACCTCAAATACCTTGAATACCTCAAATAACTTGGATACCTTGACTACCTCAAATAACTTGACTACCTTGAATATTTACCGACCTTCTATCCAAGCTATTAACGATACTATGTCATACACTATCACCGAATTAGTGATTTCGCTCTTCACTGTTGCGCTTTTCGTGAATTCCGCGATTCTCATAGTAGCAGGCGCCACTTTACGTTCCGGAATCCACGAGAGATCCGATGATACCGATTCCGGCTCCGATTCCGACGACGATTACACCTCTGCGGATCTTTTCACGATTTATCATCTTCTCAGTAAACACCTTTCGCCTACTGCTGGGTTCGTATTTGCGCTTGCGCTTCTCTGTTCGGGCCAAAGCGCAGGCGTGGTTTGTACTTTAGCAGGCCAGATGGTTTCGGAAGGGTTTTTATCGTGGTCTTTACCTCCAGCTACACGTCGTTTGATAACACGTGGGCTAGCTATTGCGCCTTGTTTGCTTGTAGTTTCCTTAACGGGAAGAGAAGGATTAGCCACGATCTTGAATGCGCTGCAGGTTGTACTCAGTGTGCTTTTGCCTGTAGTTAGTGCGCCTTTGATTCTCTTTACGTGTTCTAAGGATACGATGAAGGTTCCTGTTTTCGCTAGAGATGAAATAGTTCCGGATATTTTGGTGGATTCGTACGAGTTTTCGGATCTTCCTTATAAAAGTAGTGAACCGGCTATACGGCTTCAGGATTTACGGAACTCGCATCCGTGTTCGGGCTGGGAAGAAGAGGAGAATTCGAATTTTGGATGGGAGGTCCAGGATAAACTTCTAGATAAAAATAAAGATAAAGTTCATGATAAAAATGAAACTAATATAAATATTCCAGATCATAGACTCGAAGGAGATTCGAGAACATTACCTGATTCGTCTAGGGTAATAGGATATAAGGACTTTAGTAACGGCCCGTTTACTGCGTTTATAGCGGTGTTGGTTTGGGGCTTTATTGCGTCCTTGAACTTGTACTTGATAGGAAGTATGATGTTGGGTTATGAGGTTCCTTTATAGTGTTATAGATTATGTATATTAGAAAAGAAAGAAAGAAGGAAAGAGGTTGCCTATGATTTGTGTTTATGGTTTATGTTTATTTAGTTATTTATTTGATATTTATTTATTTATTTATTTATTTGATATTTAGTTTATATTGTATATAGTTAATGTATTTTCTTATATACTGTTGCAGTTCGGGCCTTTTCAAATTTTTTATCTTCAATTTTTCTACAATTTTTTCTTCTTTTTTCTTCAATTTATCTTCTTTTATTATAATTTATATACTAGATTTATTTGATATTTATTTATTTGGCATTTATTTGATGTTTTGATATTTATTTGATATTTATTTATATGATATTTATTTGTTTTTTGATGTTTTGATATTTAGTTTATATTTATTTGATTTTATGCTTTTTGATTTATTTGATATTTTGATTTTTTGATTTATTTGATATTTATTTATTTGATTTATTTATTTGATTTATTTATTTGATACTTTTTTGATTTTTTGATTTTTTTGATGTTTTTTGATTTTTTGATTTATTTGAATTTTTTTTTGTTTTTTTTGATATTTATTTAGTTTCTACTTGTTAGTAAATATATGAAATATACGTAAAACAACTCCTTTAATTGCTACATGTAAAAACATTATTTATACTGTAATTATTTATATGAGTTTCGTCCTAAATGACTCATATCTCCTGTAGAATCTACACATTTAAAGGAATCAGAAAATAACTGAAGTTGATAACTTAATAAGTTACACCATTCTTCAATTCTTTTAATGTAAAATGATATGTATATTCATAAAATTAACATGAAAAGAATTGAAACAATAAATATCTGGAACATTCAATACTTGGGTATTAAGAGAGCAGTGAAGTTTTCTTTTTTTGAATTACATTTTCTATTTGCATTTTCTATTTTCATTTTCATTTACATTTTTATTTACATTTTTTATTTACATTTTTTATTTACATTTTTATTTTCATTTATTTTCATTTATTTTTTAATTTTGATTTTGCAGCAAAAAGTTAAAAAGTTAAAATAACCAAAAAATCCAAACTACGAGAGTAGCTCTTATCTCTTAGCTCCTCATAAGTTCTTCATAAGTTCTTTATAAGTTTTTTTTTTCTTGAATTCTTGATGGCTGCAAATTTACCATAAAATTTGGATTGTGTAATTGCCCCCTAATTAGGCATTCCCTAGATAAAGATAAACATTCTAACAATGACCGAACACGTGTTACTCTAATTCCCTCTTACATATCTAACCCTATATAAAGCATATTACCCTTATATGCTGTCAACGCAACAAACGCATTAATATAACATTCTTCATTTTATTAATTATATTACTCACTCCTCATTATATTCACTCCTCATTTTAAGCCTTACTCCTCATTTTAAGCCTTATTCAATATCCACTTAATCATATTACACTTGCTTTGAAGTTCTGGTATAAACATAATAGTAAATGAAGTAATACTGAAAATAAAAGAAAACCATGAAAGTACCAAAAAATACATTACCAAAAAATACATTACCAAAAAAATACATTACCAAACTACCAACATACCTTAGCTACCCCGCATAAAACATGGTTGTAAATTAGCACTTAGAAAATTCTTAATCACAAGTATATAAATACGATCAATTCTCATAAAAAAAACCAATCATGTCTATCTTAGTCACCGGAGCAAATGGCTACATTGCCAAAGAGATAATATCTCAATTACTTAATCAAAACTATACTGTTGTAGGAACTGTGAGAAGTTCCGAAAAAGGCGCCGATTTGGCTGCAAAATTTGAAAAAAAGAATTTAGAAAAAGGCGAAAAAAAGAATTTAGAAAAGAACTCAGAAAAAAAGAATTCAGAAAATCCAAACTTCTCCACAGTTATCATCCCCGACATCACAGCTAAAGGAGCATTTGATGAGATCTTTAAAACTAACACTTTTTCTACGGTAATCCACACCGCTTCTCCTGTTTCTATGAACGTTACCGATATTGAAAAGGAAACTTTAATTCCCGCTTTGGATGGAACTATAAACGTGCTTAATTCTATCCATGAAAACTCAAATTCCGTCACTAGAGTTGTAATCACCTCCTCTATCGTATCTATTCTAGATATGCTGGGTAAAAACAGTGTTAATGAATCCAGCTGGAACGAAATTACCTGGGAAAATGCCAAAACCAATCCGATTCTGGGGTATATGGGTCTGAAAACGTTTGCAGAAAAAGCCGCTTGGAAGTTTATGGAAGATAATAAACCGGAATTCAGTTTAACTACAGTGTTACCAGGAACAGTATTAGGACCACATACGTTTAATTCGGATTTAGTTGAATTAAACTTTTCGGCTTCCTTAATAGGAAAAGCGCTTGAAAACGTGGATATAGGGTACTTTGGGGCTAGTGTGGATATTAGAGACGTGGCCAAAGCGCATTTATCTGCTTTCCAGAAAGAGGAAACAAGAGGAAAACGTCTTCTTCTTGCTACTGAGGACTCGTCCTACTTTATAATCCAGGAAATTGTGGCTAGGCAGTTTCCTAATTTGGGTATTATTCCAGAAAAGGAAACTCATCAGATGTATGGATGGACTAATGAAGAAACGAAAAAGGTTCTTGGGTTTGATTTTATAAGTTTGGAGGAAACGGTAAAGGATAGTGTCCAGCAGATTCTTGATAATAGGTTGTAAGTGAAATGAAAAATATTTGAAGAGTGAAATTGCTGCAAAATTTGAAATGCAAAATTTGAAATGCAAAAGTGAAATTGCTGCAAAACTTGGATATACTTTATTTTAAATATATGTTTTATAACTATAAGCCTGACTACATGTATACAGTTCTTATTCCTTATTCCTTATTCTTTTTATTTTTACTCTTTTTTTACTCTTTATATTTTATTTTTATTCCTTATTTTTTACTCTTTTATCTTTATTCTTTTTACCTTGTATCTTTTTTTTAACTCATTCTTTATTTTTTTACTCTTTTACTCTTTTTACTCTTTTATTTTTTTTCCCTATTTTTTTCATCTTTTATCTTTTATCTTTATTCTTTTTTCTTTATTCTTTATTCTGATTCAAGTATTTTCTAAGTTTTTTATAAGTTCTTAGCTTTTTATTCTTGATTTCCTGATTTCTTGTTTTATTCTTGAGTTCCTGATTTCTTGATTTATTCTTGAATTATTTTCTTTTCTTTTATTTTTCTTAATTTAGTGCTGGCTGCAAATTAATTTATAAAAATTTGAGATTGCATATTAAAACCGAAAATCTTATGTAGGTTTACGAAATAAAAGACTCAAGTGAAGAGTAATGATAAGTATAAGTATCAAGTTTACAAATATTGAAGATAAGACTAAAACCAATAATAAAACAAATACTATATTTATCTCTTTAATGAAAATCATAGTATGTACTCTTTAGGAATGTTAAAGGTGTATTTTAAGGGAAAAGGGGTAAAAGAGGGTTTATTATTTTAAAGAGGTAAAAAAGGGGGTATAAAAAAGGGGGTTTTTACTTTAAAAAATATTACAAAAAGGGGGTGTAAAAAAGGGGTAAAGGGGGTTTTCAGGTATAAATGATGTTAAGTATATAAAAGTACTAGGAGATTTAAACTAAAAACTCGCTTACACTATCGAATATGTTGAACCTACTCGTTGCTCCGTGTAATGAGCTAACTTAGTCTATGATATTTATATTGTACTTGAAATCACTTAAATCATGGTATACCATTTTACAGTCCTCAAAATAAAGTCACCTAAAGTGAATATTAATTAAAAATCGTAAGTAATTAAAGAATAAAAAGCAAAAAAAGGAGCAAAAAATTCAAAAGAATAAAAAACAAAAAACACTTAAAATAACAAAACATTTAAAATAACAAAAAGGAGCAAAACATAAAAAAACAAGAGAGCAAAAACTGAACAAAAACTTAAAAGAATAAAAACTTCAAAAAACACTTAAAAGAATAAAAGAACAAAAACCTTAAAAAACAAAAAACAAGAGCAAAAACTTCATAAAACAAAAAAGAACAAAAAACACTTAAAAAACTTCAAAAACACTTAAAAAGCAAAACTACAACAAAAAACACTTCATAAAACACTTAAAAAGCGAAACTAAAGCAAAAAAACAGAAACAAAGAACAAAAAACTTCAAAAAACACTTATAAAAAACTACAACAAAAACTACAACAAAAACACTTAAAAAAACAAAAACTACTTCAAAACTACAAAAACTACAACTTGACAAACCTGCGGTTATTCGTTTACGAAACTCTATAAATAAAAGGCCCGAAAATCAATACAAAAAGGCCCAAACTTCAATACATAAAAAAGGCCCTAACTTCACATAGTAATTAGAAAGGCCCTAACTGCAATACATAACGAAAAGGCCATTTCACAATTTGTTCATTTATAAACAGTCAGTTATTCATTTACAAACCGAAGGTTTTTAAATTTACACTCAAACAATCAGTTCATTTACAAACCGAAGAACACTTAAAATAAAAAGGAGCAAGACATAAAAAAACTTGAATAAAACACTTAAGAATAAAAAGCAAAGACAAAAAACTTGAATAAAATTAAAAGAACAAAAACTTAAAAGAATAAAAACTTCAAAAAACAGAAAAGAATAAAAGAAACACTTAAAAAACACTTAAAAACACTTCAAAAAACACTTAAAAAACACTTAAAACACTTCAAAACAGTTAACAAAAAAAGAATAAAAACAGCAAAAAAGGAGCAAAAAACTTCAAAAAAACACTTAAGCAAAACTAGAACAAAAACACTTCAAAAAACACATAAAAAACTACAACAAAAACACTTAAAAAACACTTAAAAAACACTTAAAAACTTCAAAAAACACTTAAAAAAACTTAAACACTTAAAAAGCAAAAGAGCAAAAACACTTAAAACAAAAAACACTTAAAGCAAAAAGAACAAAAAACACTTAAAAAACACTTAAAAAACAAAAACTACTTCAAAACTACAACAAAATAGAACAAAAAAGAACATAAAACTAGAAACTACAATCTACACTTACAAAAAATTCAAAAGAAAGAACAAAAAACACTTGAAATAAAAAGGAGCAAAACAGCAAAAACAAAGAGAACAAAAACTTCAAAAAACTTCAAAAAAAAATAACACATAAAAAGAATAAAAAAAAAGAACTCTTAAAAACTACAACAAAAACTACAACTTGACAAACCTGCGGTTATTCGTTTACGTTTGTTCATTTACAAACAATCAGTTTGTTCATTCAGTTACACTTAAAAACAATCAGTTATTCATTTAAACTCACAAATAATAGGTTTGCTCATTTATAAACAAAATTTACTAACCGAAGGTTTGTAAATTTACACTAAAAATTCAGTTCATTTACAAACCGAAGGTTTGTAAATTTAAATTCACAAACAAAATTTACAAACCTTCGGTTTGTAAATTTACACTAAACAATCAATTTACAAACCTTCGGTTTGTAAATTTACACTAAAAAATCAATTTACAAACCTTCGGTTTGCAATTTAAACTCACAAACCTTCGGTTTGTTCGTTTACTCACGCATCATACGTACTCGCCGAGATATTCCCCCCCCTTCCCGTCCAATTCACATGCACCCACTCCCCCTTCAACCCCTCATTCTCTTCCCCAGGCAAAACCTTAAACGTATGAGCGCCAAAGTAATCTCTTTGCGCTTGTAACAAATTAGCAGGCAACTTTTCAGACCTATACCCGTCATAGAAAGATAACGCAGTGGTAAAAGCAGGAACAGGAACTCCAAACTCTACAGCCTTTCCAATCGTAGATCTCCATCCTTGCTGGGCCTTTGTAATAGCATTACGGAAAAACGGATGAAACAAGAGGTTTTCCAAGTCGGGGTTTTCCCTATAAGCCGCAGTGATTTCTCCAAGGAATACAGACCGGATAATACAGCCGCCTCTCCACATCAACGCAATAGCGGGGTTGTTGAGTTTCCAGCCGTACTCTTTAGCCGCTTCTCTAATAAGCATAAATCCTTGAGCATAAGAAATAATCTTGGAAGCATACAACGCCTGTTCAAGCGCATCTACAAAACCCTCTCTATCCTTAATGGAATCCTTAGGAATCTCTGGACCTCCTAACAACTTGGAAGCTCTAACTCTTTCCTCTTTTAAAGCAGATAAACATCTCGAGAAAACCGCTTCTCCAATTAAAGTCACAGGCATTCCCAAGTCCAAAGCGTTGATAGCAGTCCATTTTCCCGTCCCTTTTTGGCCCGCGGTATCGAGAATCTTCTCCAAAAGCGGTTTTCCGTCAAAAGGATCGTTATAGTACAAAATGTCTCTTGTAATTTCCACCAAAAACGAATCCAAAACGCCTTTATTCCATTTTGCGAAAACATCTCCGATTTCCTGATTAGTAAAACCGCCTACTCTCTTTAACAAGTCATAGGCTTCACAAATCAACTGCATATCTCCGTATTCAATCCCGTTATGCACCATCTTCACGTAATGACCGGCTCCTGCATCTCCGACCCAATCACAACACGGTTCTCCGTCGCTTTTAGCGGAAATCGACTGGAAAATCTCCTTGATATAAGGCCAGGCATCGGGATGGCCTCCAGGCATAAGAGAAGGACCGTATCTTGCGCCTTCTTCTCCTCCGGAAACTCCAGAACCTACAAATAAAATCTCCTTTTTCTTTAATTCCTCAAAACGGCGGTTCGAATCGGGAAAGTGCGAGTTTCCGCCGTCAATGATAATGTCGCCTTTTTCCAAATGAGGCAATAATTGCTCGATAAACGCATCAACAGGTGAACCAGCCTTAACAAGCAAAATGATCCTTCTAGGTCTTTTCAAATTCGCACAGAGCTCGGCAATGGAATGCGCTCCGATAATCGACTTTCCTTTGGCTTCATTGGCAAGAAAGTCGTCAACCTTGGAGGTGGTACGGTTATAGGCTACAACAGTGTAGCCGTGGTCCGCAGCGTTAAGAATAAGGTTTTGCCCCATAACGGCAAGGCCAATAAGCCCAATGTCTCCTCTGGGAATGTTAGTAAGCTGGTTATTGAGTTGATTAAGACGAATCATAAGTATAAGATGTTATAAGTAATAAATGAAATAGCAATTGAAAAAATGAAGGCCAAAGTGCAGGAAAAAAAAACATCCAAAGTGCAAAACATTCAAAGTGCAGGAAAATCCAAAGTGCAGGAAATCCAAAGTGCAGGAAAAATCCAAAGTGCAGGAAACATCCAAAGTGCAAAATGAAAAGGCCCGAACATCAAAATAAAGGCCCAAACTTCAAAATAAAGGCCCGAACTTCAAAATGAAAAGGCCCGAAAAAATCCAAAAAACTTCAAAAAATCCAAAGAACTTCGAAAAAATCCAAAATGAAAAGGCCCAAACTTCAAGATCGAAAACATCCAAAGTGCAAGAGATTGGAATTGAAATGGTTGACAACCATACAATTGATAGTATCATAGATCAAGTAAATAGACCAAGTAAATGATATAGTATGATCAGTAATAGATCAATTACTTGATCAATTAAATAGATCATCTTATACTAGATCAAGATCATTGATACATCATGAGATACATGCATTGATGATATTCATATCTCATTAATATATCAACTATGATACTATGATGCTATGATACTAATCAACTAGATCGCAATCCATACAATGTTCTAATCCATACTCAATGCATTAATGTTCATCTTATCATCTTCTTATCATCTTCTCTTCTTCTTCTCTTCTTTTCACATACGTAGCACTCATTTTAGTTTTTGGTGTATATCGTCGAGATTACAGGGAAAGTGGCGGACTTAAATAGAGAGGGATTAAAGGATTACGTAAAACCCAACAAATAGCAATTAGTAATTATTTATAGGGCTAGAGGAGACGCATGAGGAGGGCTCGTGGGAAAAAGCCCGGGTCGATTGTTTTGCCGGAGTTATTGGATCCATCTCTTGCTCTTGCTTACTAGTACTCCTTGTCCAGCCGGACCTTGTGAGTCCGTGATTCGCTTGAGCGGCAACGGCAATTGAACCTTTTGGGACATTTGGGCGTCGCACGTTGTTTTGTTGTTCCTTTTTTTTTGGTCTCTTTTCGGAGAAGGTGCTAGATAAAGTCCACTTTCGGAAGGGAATGTAGGGTAGTTCGGATTTACTGGATGACTAATTGGTCATGAAAGTTGGGATTATAAGGAAAGGGAATGTTCATGGTGAGTGTGCTAACCACGTGAAATTAGAGGATCCTTTTTTTCCGAAGAACGAAGAAACGAACAAACCGGAGGTTTGTGAGTGACTAATTAGTTGCTGAAAAAGACAATTTTAATTAGTTGCTTTAGAAAAATATCACATATTAATATATCATATATTATCTTATATATCATATATTATATGAATCACATCACTATAAAATTGGCTGCAAAATGATGAGTCATAATCGATACCTAAACTAGAATGGTCCTGCTCTTACTCTTACTATCATATCACGATATTTCATATACATATTCTATAGCTACAATCTATTCTTATTCTCTCGTCTTGTGATTTTCCAGGAAACCTAAATATTTATTCTTAAGCTAAGCTTAATATTCCGGCTTTACACCTGCAATCAATCTCGTTGTAGAGTAAGAAAGCGAGTAAAGAGTATACTTGTAACGAGCTTATTTTCTTCACGAACTTACTATTGAATAACTTCTTATGGCTATTACCTTCCTCGATCTCTACATCTTATTTCTTTTCTAGTTGATTTACTCATTACTTTTGATTCTTAGTCCTTTTGTTGATTCTTAGTCCTTGTGTCTTTGTTGTCTTTGTTGTTTTTGTTGTGTCTTTGTATACCCTTGTTATACCCCCTTTTTCCAACCCCCTTTTTCTACCCCTTTTTCTGAAAGGCTAAAAGGCCCGAAGTGCAATATTAAGTTCATTTTAGGTCTCCCTATTAACTCTCTATTAACTCTCTATTGACATCTCTATTAACATCTTCTCTATCACAATCCGTTTTTCACTTCTTCTCTCTCTTACTCACTATCAATATACTTTATTCACTTCTTACTCACTTTCACTTATTATCACTTTACAAGTAATCAATTTTATTCACTTATTTTTCTCCCTATTACTTCCCAACTTTTTTCTCTATATTTTGTTCTCCCTATTCTAATTCTCTCACTAGCTCCTTTTTCTACTTTCTTTTTTTCTCGCTATTTATTTCTCACTCACTTTTCTTACTTGCTCATTTTCTACTCTTTTTTCTCACTATCTTTCTCGCTATTTATCCTTTTTTCCACTTGCTCATTTTCTCACTAATTCTCAAACTCCTTTTATTCTTTTTTCTCACACCTTTTCTTTTTTCCGCTCACAATAACATATTAAAATAACTACTATATTCTTTTTTCCATTAATTGCCAGCTCTTTTTCGCTATTCTTCTTTTTTCTCAGTATTCTCGCTCTTTTTTCGCGCTAATTCTTCTCACTAGCTCTTTTTTCGCGCTCTTTTTTCTCGCTATCTTTTCTCACTTGCTCTTTTTTTTTCTCGCTATTTCTCCTTTTTTCTCGCTCTCGCTTTTTTTCTACTCTTTTTTTCTCACTATTTATTCTTTTTTCTCGCTATTCTCGCTTTTCTCGCTCTTTTTTCTCGCTAATTCTCCTCACTAGCTTTTTTTTTCTCACTAATTCTCCTCACTCGCTGCGCTCGTTCGTTCACTCACGTGCAATTACAAAATCCACCCAATCTCTTGCTAATTTGCAGCCAACAAACATTTATAAACCCTTCTCCTCACTCACTCACAAATTAAAATATAATGCCCATTCCAACCCCCCACGGAGGTTCCCTTAACGACCTCGTCCAACGTGACGCTCCTAACAAACAAACCCTCCTCACTAAAGCAACTACCTTACCTTCTATCGTTCTCTCCGATAGACAGTTATGTGACTTAGAATTAATCCTCAACGGGGGCTTTTCTCCGTTAGATGGGTTCCTCGGAGAATCCGATTACACCAGCGTTGTTTCCGATATGCGTCTTTCCTCAAAAAACAACCAACCAGGCCTTCTTTGGCCAATTCCAATCACGCTCGACGTTTCAAAGGAAACCGCAGCCAAATTCGAAAAGGGCGCGGAAATCGTTTTGGTGGATCCACGTGACGACTCGCCTCTAGCAATCCTCTTAATCAACTCCATATACACCCCAGATAAGAAGTTGGAGGCGGAAAAAGTGTTTAGAGGAGACCCAGAACACCCAGCTGTGAAATACCTCTTTGAAAAAGCAGGTGACGTGTACATTGGAGGTGCTATTACTGGTGCTATAAATTACCCTGTTCATTACGATTATGCAGGATTACGTAAGACTCCCGCGGAACTCCGCGGCGAATTTGCAGCCAAAAAATGGCTGCAAATTGTTGCTTTTCAAACGAGAAATCCCATGCATAGAGCGCATTTGGAACTAACCCAACGTGCTGCTAGGGATATAGGACCCTCTGCGCACGTGCTTATCCATCCTGTAGTTGGTCTTACTAAGCCAGGAGATATAGACCATCATACCCGAGTTAAAGTGTATAAGCAGATTCTCGGGAAATATCCTTCCGGACTCGCTACTCTTTCGCTTCTTCCTCTTGCTATGCGTATGGGAGGAGATCGTGAAGCCTTATGGCACGCGCTTATCCGTACTAACTACGGAGTAGACCATTTTATCGTAGGAAGAGACCATGCCGGTCCCGGGAAGAATTCCGCCGGAATCGATTTCTACGGCCCGTACGATGCGCAGGATCTTCTTAAAAAGTATGAGCACGAGCTTGAGATCAAAATCGTGCCTTTCCGAATGGTTACGTATATTCCTTCCGAAGATAGATACGCTCCTATTGATACGATTGATAAATCCATAGAAACCGCGAATATTTCCGGAACAGAGCTCAGAAAGAGATTACGTAGTGGAGAAGAAATCCCCGCGTGGTTTTCTTATCCCGAGGTTGTGGCTATATTACGAGAATCCAATCCTCCTCGGAAAACCCAGGGCTTCGTAATTTCGATCGAAAAAGGAAAAAAAGGCGACCATCTCGCGTTTGCGTTGCAATCCTCGTTAAACCAGTTTAAAGGGGGAAGGAGAATTGTGAAGTTAGGCTTGGAATATTCGGGAATTTTAGGGGAATTAGTTGGTTCCGGAGCCGGAGTTTTGATTGTAGGCGCTGAGGTGGAGGTTGATAACGTGATTAAGGTGGGAAAAGGGGGAATTGGTTTGGAGGGGGATTTAAGGGGGGTTATAGGGGAGGTGGAAAGGAAGTTGGTGGAGGAGGGTTTTTACGAGAAAACCGAAGGTTTTTGAGTAGTATGAGTATTAACAAACCGAAGGTTTTTGAGTAGTATGAGTATTAACAAACCGAAGGTTTGTTAATATCCGATTATTGAATACTTTATATTAAAATTGTTTATTTTAGCTTATACTTTGTATTTCTGCTTATAGCTTATACTTTGTATTTCTAGAGAGTTTAAAAAAATACGAATTCCCAGAATTGTAGCTGTTTTGATTATAAAGTTTTTAAACGTTCGAGTTTCGCTTTTTATTGTATTTTATAGCGAAATATCAATGCTTTTTTTATGGATTTTGCAGCTTATTTATATTATTGCACTTTGGATGTTTTTTAGGTTGCAAAATTTGAAAAAATGCGAATTGGAAAAATTGCGAATTTTCGAATTCAGTGAATTTCCATTTCTATGAATTTCAATTAGTACATTACTATAAGAGTTATCATTAAAACGAGTACATTGAGTATTTTACATTTAAGTACTTTTTGAGAGATTTACGAGAAATACTTTTAAGTGATTTACGAGAAATCTACGAGAAAAGTGAGTAAATTGAGTTCTTTTTAAGTGAATTAAGTGAATTAAGTTCTTTTAAGTGAATTAAGTTCTATAAAGTTCTTTTAAGTTTTTTTTCTTTTTGAGTAATTTACGAGCTTTCTTGTATTAAGTGTATTTTACATTTAAGAGATTTAAGAGAAAATCGAGTATTTTGAGTGTATTTTATACGAGAAAATCGAGTATATTAAGTGTATTTTATACTTTTTAAGATCTTTGAGTTAGATAAGTCATTTAGTACATAGGATTAAAACGTGATAAGAAATAGAAGAGGTTTATAGGTTAATACATTTTTTAACGGGATGATATATTGAGTCTATAATTAGTTCTAGAATTGCAGTTTATATATTGAATCCATAATTAGTTCTGTAGTTACTATTTTTTTTATAAAACATGTATTTATTTACTAGCTATTATGTATATATATTTTTCTTACGTATTATTTTATACTCAGATTTCTACTTAAGTATCTTTCTTTTTTTTACGTATCATATCTAAGAAGATACGAATAAATCCGAGTAAGGTATTTTTATACTAGAAAATTGAGTAGAATCATGGTATTACCGATTTCTTTGGATTATTAAATTATCTATTTATAGAAATGTTTCAGCTATTGATAAATAGTTAATATTAGAAGACTTCCATACTATTAATAGCTTTTATATGTTTCATAAGATTAACAAAATATGAAACTCATTTCATACTTTTTGTATCTAATCTATATAGTTGAGAAAATCAGTTTTATATTGAATCTTCAACTTTCCCATTTTTTGTATTGCACTCCGGGTCTTTTTAATTTTACAGCATTTATATATCTTCTACTTATTTTTTTTCCAGAAATGGCTCTTTGGCCGAGTGGTTAAGGCGGTAGACTCAAGTTCTACTATCGTAAAGATGCAGGCGTTCGAACCGCCTAGGAGTCATTATTTTTTGCATGACGTCATTGCTATTTGTGACTCATGCGTGGTTTTACGTAAGAGGGCATATTATATATAGCAAAGAAAATGATATTTTTAGTAGAGAAATGTATTTTCATGTTTTCTTAATTAATGATTTTTATTAAAGGTTCATGGGTATATGAATTGACTGCTTACCGAATTTAAGGTATTAAGCAGAATATAATGAATAGATATTCTTACTCTTAGGCTTCACGTAATGACTCGTTGTATAGAGTGTATAATTAGTAGGAAAGTTGTTTAACACGAACTGATACTTGGTTTAAGTATTTGACTATGAATATACTCTAGATATATTAAAGTAACGAGTATATCCTTGTTTTCATTTTGAATCTTTTATTTTTAAGTATACTTATAACTATAGAAACCGAGGACTGTACTCGAAATTTCTTCAACTTTCTTCGTATAAGTTGTATTTTCTAATATGATAGGTAATTTTTTATATAGTATATTTATATAGAAACATGTATTTATATAGAAACATGTATTCATATAGTCTATCTTTGTAAACAGAGTTCTCAGTGAACCAGTCATGTTTCGAATTGTATATGGATATTTCATGTATATCTAGCATTTACGAAATCGAATATCCATTTTCACTGTCCAGATTGTCCAGATTATCTTTTGATCTTTTGTATCTTTAAATTTTCGTAATTTTCGTAATCTTCTTTTAATTTTCGTATCTTTAAATTATTACAAGTAATATATAAGTATACATTTTGAGAACGAATAAAATATTGATACACTATCTTTCATGATCCAGCATATAAGCGTTTTCAGGAAGTTATTCTTTGATTTAGGGTAATTACTCTTGTAGCATTGTTAGGCAAATACACGATAACTAGAGTCGGTATACCATATTTCTTATATTTCTTTGAATTTTCATGGTCTTTGGGCCAAATTCAACGTTTTATTAACCCAAAATGGGTATATGTTTTTAATGTGTAGTTCTAGTGTTATATTCTTGAAATGGTAACTCAAAACTCGGCCGTAATCATATACTAAGGTAACTATTTAAATGTGGAAGATCTAAAACTAGGATAACATCGAGTTGTAGTTTTAAATACGCCATGTTCTTTCTACTTTCATAACGGAAACATTACTATGACCAGTGATTCTGAAATATATACAGCTGTACTAACTCTTAACTATTATCTCTACCCATTTAAAGTAGAATATCATTTTTTAATATATATTATTTCCGATATTACCGAGGTCATACTAACTATTACATACGCTTTTTTTATATATAAAAACATGTATTAATCTAATAATACGCTTCTAAATAAAAAATACATTTCTTTGTGTATTAAAAAAAGAATTCAAGATTAAATTCTAGAACAAAAAAAATACTAATACTAGTATTTTTTTCTCGAATTAAAAAGGAAAATACTCACTTCGTTCTTATTTATTAAAAAATTCTCGCTACGCTCGAATCTTTTCTCGACAACTGCAGGATTCGAACCTGCGCGGGCAAAGCCCAAAAGATTTCTAATCTTTCTCCTTAACCACTCGGACAAGTTGCCAAATATTGAAAAGCGACCTCGGTGAGGGTCGAACTCACGATCTCAAGATTAACAGTCTTACGCCTTAACCAGCTTGGCCACGAAGTCTTTTTCTGAAAAAAATACCAGTGGGGGGAGCTAAGAGAAGTAGATTTAAAGGATTTCCAAATTTTACTGAATTTACAGAATAAAGGGTTTAATGGATTCAGAATTGTTAGTTTTATATCATACTCTATATATTACACTCTATATATTAAAATCTTAAGTATATTCTTTAATTTGTGTGCTATAAAACCCCATAAAAACAAAATAAATCTAATAACTATGAGGTATAAAACTGAGAATACATAGTAGATACATGTTAAATTAAAAACTTGGTATTCGCAAATTAATTGAGTTTTCCGAATTGCTCCTTAAACAACTGATAGAACTTATCTTAAATTTACCCATACTACCTTCTGTATAATACTAATACGTCCATAGTTTAACGGTACTTGCTATGAATCTGATTAACAATACTCAAACTATTAGAATATTTCGAATAAGCAGAATTCCAAATCTCAATCTCGGAATTATATAACAAGTAGAATAACATATAACCAAACCATTTATGCTATCCTTGTTTTGGTCTTATCAGATGTTTTGTTGTTTCTTATTTGTTATTTGTTATTTCTGATTTTCTTATTTTTTTATTTCTGATTTTCTTATCTTTTTTTTTTTCACTTCATTTTTTGCAGCCAAAAAATGCAACACTTAAATTCCTAAGAATGTATTAATCTAGAAATGACTTAATCCAGAAATGAGTTAATCCTATCTATTAACTCTTATTATTAACATGCACTCTCAAGAAAAGTCTTTCTACGTTTTTCGTATCCGTGTTAATTTAGTAAGTGCTAGTAATAAGAAAGTGCTAGTAACAATAATTACAAACCCGATGAACTAGGTAACATGAAAGCGTTGTACTAGTTAGGTATATATGAACAACGTATCACTTCTATATTACTAGTCAATACTCATCACATGTCTAAACATATTCTCTTAGTATATAAACCATACTATCGAAGTTTAACAATTTTTATCCCTATGGATTTTTTTTGAATTAGTTAAATAATAGAAATCTTAATTTATATAGCCTTATTATTATGGTGAAAGATAAAAGGAAGAGTATATGGTATACTTGTTATGAGTCTTATATCTAACATATGAGAAAATACGAATCTTCCTTTTTCATAATTTTTTATTTTTCATCAATGGCTGCAAAAAAAAAAGGAAAAGAAATTTCTAGTTCTAAATAAAAATAGAATATTTCTAGTTCTATAAAAAACATTTCTAATTAAACGTAAAAGGCTATGTAATATCTGAGTATCTTTAGTAATACTCGATCCATAGAGAAAGCCTAAAAACATTTCTATCACTATTTTTGAAGGAGACATAAAATATAACAAAACCATTAAAACCATTAAAACCCTTAATATAAACCCCTTAATAAAAACCCTTAATATAAACCCTTTAATATAAACCCGCTGATTGCTTGAATTTTACTAAACAAACCCAAAATTAAAATAATTTACATAAATCTCAAATTCTTATGTCTACTGAAGATTTAAATTTAGCTAAAAATAGAAAAACAACATTGATTAAAGTTTTCTGATGTTCTTGCAATTTATTAAATATTGGCTTATCACTCTATCCTTTTGATATTCATCTATGAAGTGTATACTACAAATTTCCATAGAAACTCATTCTTTTTTTTAGTTTCCTTACTTGCAATTCCCCCAATTTTATTTATTAATCATGTTTTGTAAAAATAAAAACCCCCCAAAACCCCTAAAAAACATAAAGTTAAAAAGAAACATAATATCATGGACAGATTAACAAAGGAGAAAACCTCATGTTCCTATTTTTCATTGGTCGGATCCTTAATCCGTATTCTTCAAGTTTTTTAAGGAAAAGTGTAATTTTACAAGTAAGTCAGGAAGATATTGAAAAAACAGAAGAAAAAAATAAAGAAAAGCGAGATAAAGAAAAACGGTTAAGAAAAAGAAAACTATAAAGAGAATAAAGATAAAGAAAACTATAAAGAGAATAAAGATAAAGACTTTAATAAAGAAGATAAAGAAAAACGAGATTTTATTAAAGACTTGACTCTAAAAATGAAAGAGAGAAAAATGAGACTTTATTAAAGAAGACTTTAATAAGGACTTTAATAAGGAAGACTCTAAAAATGAGTCTAATAAAAAAGGAGACTCTAATAACGAATCTAAACACTTTTATACTTTTAGACTCATTAAACTTTAAAACAGAGAAATCCAAAATATTCCAGAGTAATAAAGAATACTAAGTATATTATATAGAATTTCCTGAGGTATTTAATTGGCTGCAAAATTTAATAATACGAAAAGAATAACTGAATAAAGAGATACAAATAAGAATAGTTATCTTGTTTATCCGAGCAGTTCCTAAATTAATTAATGGATAATACGGAAAACTGAAGAGTAGGAATATACAGAAAAGAATAAAGAGTAAGAATATACGAAAAAGAGAGTATACGAATCATTTTGATCACTACGTTTGTTAAATAAGAGAGAGAATCGAGTTCTCTCGTATCATAAATCATTAATCTTAAAAAGGTGGCAATCACGGAATCGAGCGAAGAATCGAGCGTAGCGAGATTCAAAGTGAGATTCTCTGAAATCTCTAAAAGCGAGATTCTCTGAAATATCCAGAATCTCTGAAATCTTTAAAATCTTTAAAATCTTTAAAATCTTTAAAATCTCTGAATTCTTTTAAATCTCCAGAATCTCCAGAATTGAGCATAAAATTTCGATTCTTTTAAATCTCAAGAATCTTCAGAAAAAAACGTGGAATCTCAAGAAAATCATGAATAAAACGTAAAATCTCAAGAATCTCGCTTCACTTAATTCTTTAAAAACTCACATAAATCTCGCTCAATTCTTTAAAATCTTACGTGGAATCTCGCTTCACTTAATTCTTTAAAAACTCCAGAAACTCCAGAATAAAACGTAGAATCTCTGAAATCTTCAGAATATCAAAAATTTCCAGAAAATCCAGAATAAAACGTAGAAAATCCAGAAAATAACGTAGAATCTCAAGAATCTCGCTACGCTAAATTCTTGAAAATATCGAGAATCTCGCTACGCGAGATTCTATAAAAACTCACGTAGAATCTCGCTACGCTCGATTCTAAAATCACCAAAATCTCGCTCAATTCTCGCTCAATTCTTTAGAATCTTACGTAGAATCTCGCTACGCGAGATTCTTTAAAATATCGAGAATCTCGCTACGCGAGATTCTCCACATAAAATCTCGCTTCGCTCGATTCTAAAATCTCACATAAATCTCGCTTCGCTCGATTTATGTTCGATTTTATTGATTCTAAAAAACCCAGAGTTTTCAAAATCTCGCTACGCTCGATTTTGAAAACTCTGCCTCACCTTCAACGCCTCTGCAAACCCCATAGCAATCGGCCAAACCGGCGCATCCGCCAATATCCTTATCCCCAAATACAAACACCTCATCGATAACTTCGTCCGTATCAATTCCCTCTGAGCTCCCGCTACATCTCCTAGCACTAACAACCCCGAAACCTGCAGTTTACTTTCCTTCTTAATCTCCGAAGATTTCGTAAGTACACTTTCCACTTTTAACAACACGTTTTCACAGGAAACCCAGCGCATAATTTCCAGCTGGGTTACTGAAGGTTTACACTCTATCACGTGGAGATACGTGGACATGAGTAAAACACCTATAAACAAACACGTGACAAAGAACACTGGAGATCTCAATGAAATCACCTTCAGGCTTAAACTCATCACATTACAATTCCAAAGGTCCAAGAGCTCAATACTATAAGGAACACACAGTTTAAGGAGCGATAACTGGCCCTCTCTTCCTGCTAACACGTGCAACTCCTCATTCATTTGCAGCCAATTCTGAAGAACCACTGACGTCATAATAGGATCAAGGTTAACAACTAGTCTTATTTTCGCGAGAATGTACATTGGAAGAATAAGTTTAAACTCGTTTTGGTCCACCAGGGCGTGTAAACTTCCTCCGTTTCGGGAAAACATCGTTTCCCAGGATTTAAGAAGGGTGGTAAGTTTAGGAACTTCTTTTAGTTGCCAGGTTACGTAATTAAAGTCGGTTTTTGCAGCTTCAATTTGTTCATGAATATACATCAAAAGAACAAGGTGGTTGTTATGTGAAATAACAAGATGGGAAAGGTTATTGGAAAGGTTATTGGAAAGATTATTGGAAAGGTTATTGGAAAGATTATTGGAAAGCAGGGATATAAGCTTATTCATGGGAATATGATTGGAAAGAGAAACTATAGGTGTAGGTATAGGCTCTTCTCCTATAGTAAAACTCGCAGATCCACTCCTGGTATGTTTTATTTCCATTTTAGTGGAATTCATCCATTCTTCCGCAGTACTACATTCCCATATAACCTCATCACATACACTTCCGCTTTTCATAAGGTCCGCTGTAAACCCGATAACTCCGCCTAATACAGAAGAACGAAACACTTGTAAGAGATAAAACACGTGAAGCGTTCTTATTCTCAGCTGTGCTAATATCAAATAATCAAAGTTAAGCTGTTTCAGCGCGTTTTTATCGGGAGGATTCAAAAACGCCTCGAGCGGCTCGTTAAAGTTGGTGGATTTTATCAACCCAATCATCGATTTGATCTGACGTAACGTTACATCCACCATATTGACTTCATTTAAAAACATCAGAATGAAAATGTGAAGTACTAAACATTGCAACGCCATAAGCGGAACCTTTTTAAATTGTAAATTATCCAAGGTAATCTCCTTCTCGAAAAAGTTCTGGATATGGAACTTGGAAAGATTAAAAAGAAGAACCGTGTTTGTATCGTGGTACGAGTATAACGCGCCTATCAGCGCCATCGAGAGAAGAAGCGGGATGTTATCGAAATTATCGGTGATCGGGTTTTTAAGTGAAGGAAGATGGATAAACGGAAAGTACTTGTTAAATTCAAGCTCGTAAAGCCGTAAATAATTGTTTAAATCTTCAACCGGAGGGATTTTCGTATCGGAAAGTTTACTCATGGAAACGATTTGCGACCGGAGATTCGAGGAAATATAGTTATACTCATCAAGAGGGAGATTAAAGGAAAACGAAAAGTTCTTGACTAATTCCTTCAGCGCTTCTCCTTTAGAAACCTTTTGTTCTATCAAGTTGATTTGTCTGGATTTGAAAAGAGTCTGGATATCGTGATTTTCATGGTCATTAGAAAACCCAACTTGATGCGAAGGACTGGGAAAGTTCGTATCGCAAGGAGCAGCGAGGATTTCACGGAGCCACTGGTCGTCGGTGGTTAAAAGAGGAAGGGCTGTGGAAGAGGGGTTCTTTGAAAGTCTTATAGGTGCTATATGGTCGGGTTTGAGGCCGAGTAGGTTGAGGCCGAGGCCGGAAAGGGAGGAATCAAGGGAATTCCCTGAAAGGGAATTTCCTGGATTCACAAGGGAATTCCCTGAAAGGGAATTTCCTGGATTCACAAGGGAGTTACCTGAAAGGGAATTCCCTGAAAGGGAATTTCCTTGATTCACAAGAGAACCTTGATTCACAATGGAATTTTTTGTCTCCTTCTTCCTCCTCTTTATTCCCGACTCGTCCAATTTCAAGTTATTTTCCGGAATATCCTGCTCTATCTTTATCTCCGCCAACGGCAAGCCAAACTCAAACGGCGTCATTCCCTTTAAATGGTGAGGATGGTTCGGGTTATGGAACTGGAACGCGGCCATGGCAGAGCCCGGAGACGCCGATTGCGTGCTTATTGCGTCGTTCTGGAAAAACTGCTGTAGGTTTTTAATCGAAAGCGACTTCTTCGAGAGATCCAACGCCTCGAGGTTCCATTTCGGGTCCCAGTTCATATCCCATTTGGGTTCATGAGCGGTTAATTGGGGAGTTGAGAATTCTACAAGCGGCGCGTCAACATGGTGCTGGTTAATAAGATGTGCATCCTTTAGATTTGTATAGGAAGATCCCGAAGCTGCAGAAAACGACATGTGACGAGAAGGCGGAAGATTCTGGAGATGCATGAACGCGGGGTTTCCCGTGTATGTGGAGTTCTCCATTCTACTGCTTGGAAGCATTGGCACTGGAACGCTCTTCTTAGGCAGTTCTTCCCACTTTTCCTTTGGCGACAGTTCGCTCAGAACAGACAGAATGGACAGAATCACGTTACGAGAGGAAGAGCTCGTGCTTGGAGAAGTGGACTCTTCTTCTAAAGGAACGTTAGCCGCGGTGTTATTCGTCAATACAATGATAAACTCGTTGCTAGCTTCCACCTCCTTGGAGCCGCTGCCCCTTCTCATGATCGAAGGAATCAGCGAGTGGAGTTTCTGCTGGTGGCGTAGAACCAAGTCTCTACGGGCAAAGCAGCGGCCACAGCACGCACACTGGAACGGCTTCTCGTTGGTGTGCAGTCGTTCATGGCGCTTCAAGTGCTCCAAGCGGGCAAACGCCCTGGTGCAAATCGTGCAAATGTGCGGCCTTGGTTTGTCTGTTTTGATCTGGAGCGACTTCTTGGGAATAGGAAGCGTTCCCGGACCACTGGGCAGCATGGTTGTTGTGTGTTTTCCCATAATTGTTGATAAATAAAAAAAATTTCTGGGGAAAAATAAAGTCCAAAAATGTAAAATGTAAAATTCAAAAATAGTGCAAAATGTGTAAAGTGCAAAGCCAAAAACCAGAATGTGAAGTCGGTCAGGGTTTTCTGGGGTAGCTGGGGAAGGAATGCGGGCTGGGAGTGTGTTTGAACTGGGAATTGAGAGTGGAAGGGTGCTGGATGATGTATTGGTATGTACTATGATGTGGCTTGTGGATGGATGGAGTATGGACAAGTGGCAAAGTGTAAAAAATGGATAATTAAAAAATGTACGAAAATTGGAGATATACGTTTTGGGGGGGCACGACCTCGGAGTTGAATGTATTGATGTATTGATGTTTACATCAATACATCAATACATCAATACATAATATATAATATATATATGAATATATCAATACATCAATACATCAATACATCAATATATACATGAATATACAGTACATAATACATATATAACTTACATCCTACTTACATTCTACTTACATTCTACTACATTCTACTTACATTCTACTACATGATTACTACATTCCTGTAGAAAGGGTTATCACGGAATTGACCGTGGATACAATATACACATAATACAATATACACATAATACATAATGTACACATAATACATAATACTTATTAACACTCATAATACATCTACGAGTCATATACATCATCTTGCATCGTCCCTCTGTAGCCCCACTTCGTTCCAGGGTTTACGCAGCAAGATCTTGATGTTGGGTTGCTTATTATTAAGCTTCATTGTTTAAACCTTGCTATTGTTATGTGGGTTTTTGTTGGTAGACGGAAGTAGAAAGGCAAGTATAGCCAGGAGGCAAGGTAGTAGAGCTAGTATTGACTAGGCTTGTATAGACTAGTAATTAGTGTGTAGTGTAATTGACTAGTATAATTAGTGATTAGTGTAATTAGTAACATTTTATTACTATTAGTGAGTATTATTATTAGTAACAGTGTTACTATATTATTATCTTACTAATGTTACTTCCTCAAAATGACATCACCAAAATGGGCCCATATTACTAACCACACTCTACGTTACACTTCTCGTAATTGTAATTCCAGAATGAGCTTAGGATAAGATCTAGAACGAGAATACCAGTTATCCACTCCTATCATTCTTGTTTGGGAAATTCCACAGAACGTGGTGTGTACAAAGAAGGTTCGGCTTTTAGAATCGGTTATGCTAGAGAAGGATAGATATTCAGATATGAGCGTAGCGAATATCTGAATATCTATATTATATGTAGCGGATATCTGAATTGTATATATGATAACTAGCGTATATCTTTATATTATATGTATTTTTTATTTATACTGTGTGATTTTTTTGAATATAATTTTTTGAATATAATTTTGATTTTTGATTTTTCTTGTGGATTTTATTAAATATGATTTATACTAAATGTGATTTTAATCCTCTTGCTTTGGAAATATATTCAAAGAAAACGATTATACATTTCTTAGATGAAAATTTGAATATCCTGAGTATTCTATGATACTCTTTAACATGTATTATTTAGTTTAATATAGGTACTTTTTGTTACTTTTTGTTACTAATTAATCACTTTTCATTTTGTTACTTTTGTCACTTCTGTGTTACTGATTTACCCCTATTCCACCGGATTACTGGTTATCTCCTTGGATACCACAAGAGCGCATCTCTATCCCGCTCTAAGCCTCATCTGTTATCTTGACTAATAATAATATAAGCCTTCGGTTATTACTTCCATTATAAGCTTGATATGAGATTCACATAGATTTATAATCACTATAAGGATCATTAGTTACTATCTTATAATTGAAATATTGTAAATAGAGTGCAAATAGAATGCAAATAGAATGTAAATGGAATGTATTAGTTATGTTTTCTATTTCTATGCATCCCATTTTTCTATTTGTATGCATTTTCCTCTATTTTGCAGCCAAAAAATTAAGTCTTGTAATTAAACAAGTATACAAATAACTATACGTATTCTGAACTACAAAACCCTTTGAATTTACAATGTTTATATATTAATTTCCAAGTTATTTCTTGTGTTTTGGAACTTTCATAAAGCCCGTAAACATTTCCGACTTCTCTATGAGTCTTTTAAATGTATACTCAATTGGAGTTTTTATCAAGACCTTCATATCTAATCTATATGTTTAAGTGTCAAAATTGGAAGCACTTGACGGCTGATAATTCGAAATATCGCATCTCTCTTCATGTGGAAATCTAGTACCACTTCAATTTTAGACCCCAAAAAAATCTATCACTTTTTTATAATCAAACACTAAACAAGCTGTCAAGGCATTTAACATCATAATCTCTTGGTTTTTAGTTGTTCTTGGAGACCCAAGCAAGCCCTACTAAAAAATTCAGTATTTCCTGTATTTTAGCTTGCTTTACTTTTCTAGTACATTTTTTTTCAGAAAAAAAGCGCCGTGGCGCAGTGGAAGCGCGCAGGGCTCATAACCCTGATGTCCCTGGATCGAAACCAGGCGGCGCTACTTTTCATTTTTTCAATCTTTTTAAGTATAGAGGAAACTATATGGGGCTATTATCACCACACAAGCTGTTGATTATCAACAAATAGCACTTTTTTTACATTCTAAGACTAATTAGTATACTTTGTTTAAAGAAGTAATGTATTTAAGAAAGGTAGAGTATATTAATGTCCACAGTACTTATAAAAACCTTAAATATTGTACCAGTAGAAAGCATCGCTTGCCAAAATGAGCTGTACTTAAAATATTTGGTACTTAACAATTGGTTTTAATCATATTCAAAGGTTTCTCTAGGAAAGCATTATAAAGGTTTGGATATAAATTTATAATGCTGCAAAAAAAGCGCACTAATTTTTTTGATAATGATTATTTTGATCATTTGTGTATTACAACTACGTTATTTCTGCAGATTCAATACACACAAGATCTTGAAATGCTTTGTTATTGATAGTTTGTTAATTTTCCAAGTTTTTGCAGCCATACCGAGATTTCTGCATTATAATTACATGATTATTCTAATTCCATGATTGTTCTAACTACATGATTATTCTAATTACATGATTTGTGATTGGAGCTGGTTCTTATTTATTAAAGTACTCTTATATAGTGCAAGTGTTATAGTACAACTTATTTCAAATATAGTTATATATTGACATTTCCTCCATTTCTCTGTAACGGGAATACTCAGATGATTAGTAAAACTGTAGAACAAGTTTACTCACCTAGAAAAGAAGAGTAAGCTTAATTACTGGTTTACTTTTTCAGTTTTAAGTCTATTTATGGATTCCATAACTAAACTGAAATTTAAACTGAAATTTGGAAATCCAAAGTTTAAAAACCTTGGAAATTTGAAGGATCCTTTAACAGTACAAAAAAACTGTACATTTTCAAGTTATGTAATTAAAATATAAAAAGTATGTATTACATGGATACTTAAAAATAGGTGAATTAATCAAGTTTTAGATCTTAAAGTTAGAATTACCGGAACCTAATCACTTTGAAAATAGTTAATAATGTCTATTAATATTCATATTTGAAATCGTTGTTTCAAGAGTAGTGTTTTATGCAAGGGATTAACCTAAACTTTAATGAGGAGACTTATGAGGAGACTTATGATTAGACTTAGACCAGAGACTATAATTAATCACGAGTACTCAGCGTATACATCCTTTGTAAAGTCCTCTTGTATCATGTGCATTCTAGTGTTTGTGGAGTATATGTTTGTGGCATCAATGTATCCACAACAACGACGAATCTAAGGGTTGCTTGCTGGCGGTCCTAATTGAGAAGTAACTTGTTTGAAGTGTTTGAGAAAGCTTCGAATTCGTAACAATGGGGTGATTGAGCCCTTGGACTGGCGAAAGGTCAGGCTGTTGAGAAGTCGGTTGGATGTGGATGTGAAATTAGGTTCCAATTTCCGAATTACCCTCATAACTACAGATAAGCAAATAAGAAACTTAAACGAAAAGTTAAACAAGACGAGGAGTATAGTAGTAGGAAATACAAGTACGAGCATATACATCAAAAATACAAGTACAAGCATACACATCAAAAATACCTGTGTTGATTGTATTCTTATTCCTCAATTGCTGCAAATTGTAGAAAATAACAAACCAGGAACAATCCAATACAATCCAATTACAATACAAACAGATACAATACAAACACACAAACATCCAATTCACTACACCGCTCAGGCATCCCAGTCCCACGTATCGACATGACGCCACAATCACAGAGAAGCACAAAACACATCAGCCGATGAAAAGAATAAGAAGGTAATGGTGTATTAAGTGTACTAGTTGTCTTAAGCAGTGTAAAGGTAGCTATATCGATTCTTACCATTTCTATCCAAGTTCTTTTCCTTTCCTTTTCCTTTTCCTTTCTCTTTTCCTTTCCTCTTTTCCTTTCTCTTGTAATCTTTCTTTTCCTCTTGTGATCTTTCCTCTTGTGCTCTTTCCTCTTTGGTACTGCACTCCTTTATGCAGCATAAATTAACCAACTCTTCCTGAAAATTCAGTAAACAAGGCAGAACAACATAAACCATCAACCATCAAACTAACCCATCAAACTAAACTCATCATATCAAACCATCATATCACATCAACCATAACAGAAAACTTGATAAACCAGAAATCTTTACACCTTCACTTTTCAAATCCACGAATTTCCAATTTTCATTTTTCATTCCATTTCCATTTTCATTTTTCACTTTCCATTTCATTCTTTATGATCCCGTTAATCATCGCTTTATCCGTGACGGCACTCTTATCACTTGTGATCCTCCTTGTGATCCGTTCTCGTCCCAAACCAACCGCCTTTAACGGAGTTCCCGCTGATTTTGCCAACGACGAGGAACTGTTGCTTCACTTGACCACCGAATACCTTGCCAGCGCCACGCTCCAGGAACAACAGGACCACCATAAATCGCTCGAATGGAACGCAGTCAACTCGGGACCACTTCAAACACACGGCGACTCCTTTTCTCCAGAAGATCTTGCGATTATTTCGGATTTCGGGATTTCGGCCTTCCAGTTCCAACAGGATACCAGTTTATCGCCCCGTTACGTCGTAGCAGATAAAACCGAGCTTCTATTTAACGAGAACTCCACTGCAACCTCGGTCCTCAACTACCCGTTCCCTGTTCTCAATAGACTGGCTGATACAGTGTACTTTGAAACCAAGGTGTACGAGTTTTCCTCGGGTCATTTCTCCATTGGGCTCGTCACAAAGCCTTATCCTAGTGAATTCAGACTTCCTGGATATAACTTCTTTCTGATCTCCTACGAATCCACCGGGAACTTGAAAATCAACAAGCCGTTTCCCACGCCGCTGCAGCAGCAAACGGGCCACTACAACGCGTTTGTGTTGCCGCCGCTCGAGCAGTCGGATGTCGTTGGGTTCGGCTACGTGGTGTCCTCGGGAACCATTTTCATCACACGTAACGGGAAGAAACTCATGGATGTGGTCACGGGTTGTTTCTGTGATTTACACCCGGCTATAGGTTGTGTATCCACCAATGCCAGGTTTCACGTGAACATGGGTCAATTAGGTTATGTATGGATCGAGGCTAATGTTCGGAAATACGCCTTTGTCCCTGTGACTTCCAAGGGAAGGGAAATGGGCGTGGCTTTACCGCAGTATAAGGAAACCAAGTCAGATAAAGTGTTGGATAAGGGCGAGGAATTGTTACCTAAGTATCCCGTAGACGAGTTGGACTTTTTCGGAAGATCCAAGAGTAGAGATGGGTACGGAGGGGTGGATGAGGGGAAGAGTGCTAAGGAGGTGATTCGCCAAAGAGAGTTGACTAGTGGAAGTTCCCGTGGCTTGTGTGTTGAAAATGGAAACTATGAGAATGGAAACTATGAAAATACCCCTGTTAAGAATGCTCTGGGAGCTATTCAAAATACAGAGGTAAAAACCCCGAAAATAACTGAAACCCCGAAAATAACTGAAACCACTGAAACCCCGAAAATAACTGAAGAAACAACTGACCCTGCTGACCCTGCTGATATCACCCCACCTACAACCGCTGAAACTTCCTCTACTATTCCAGACTCCCAGGACTCCCAGGAAACTCCAGCTTCCCAGGATTCTGTACCTAGTACTGAGGCTTCCGTACCCACCGAGGCTTCTGCTACCGACTCTAGAAAGCCTCGTAACCTGCAGAAGAAGAAGAAGAAGAAGAAGGTTGGCAGAAAGAAGGGAGGGAAGAGAATCAGACATTAGTATATACGTTTATAGTAAATTGCATTCATTTGCCGTGACCCCGTGTAATGTTCGTGAGAGAATAATGAGATTATGTAGCTTGTTAGTTTGTGAATATATGTATCAAGGTTGTCCTATATAGATATTAATATATGACTATATAGATATCAAGGTATGACTATATATATATCAAGGTATGACTATATAGATATCAAGGTCTATATAGATATCAATATATATTCATATATATGCTTCCTTTGGACTGTAATTACTAGTATGTATTTAATGTAAGCTTAGAAAAGGTAACTTGTACCTATTTGATGTAAGGTAACTTGATCTATTTGTGATAATCAACTTAAGGACTCCGATGTACTTTGTGTAATGCGTTGAGCATATAGTAGTAAATAGAACGAACCCACCATATGATATCATTACTTATAGATATCATTACTTGCAAATACATATCATTTCTTATAGATATCACTACTTAAAAATCTATAGGAATCAAACCTATTCCCGCTACTCTTAAGCAACAATTTCAAATATTACCATTTAGCTGCAAAATAAAACCGTTGGCTTTTGGAATTTTGCGACATGGCTAGTAATGGCTGCAAAATGCAAAAACCAACCATTCGATAGGTAAAAAAGTAAATGAGCGGTACGGGAATCGAACCCATGGCACCTGCTTGGAAGGCAAATATGTTAACCACTACACTAACCGCCCTGGATGTGGAAAAGTACTGTATTCGATCAGCTGGACTCTGTCTGGCGTTTATATATGTCAAGTTCTAGGAATTGTCAGTTTATCTTTATCATACAATAGGTATCATGATATATTGTCTCTATCAGTATCGGGAATACATGGGGAACAAGGATTCATAACTGGATATTATGCCTGCCAAATTTTAAGAACCAGTTTGCTTATATAAGCTAGATAACAGGGTACACACCTAATATCCGGATATACCCTTCTATAAATCCTCTTTAGACCTATAACCTGTAATCTCTATATAAGTCTAAGTAAACCCAATGACTCATAGCTATACAAAAATTTTGTGTCCTCTGTTTATCGGCTAAGTCACGAGATAAGCCTCTTTATAATGAAAGGTTTCTTACAGAAAGGAGGATCAAGATGATAATTGGATAGTTGAAACGATGACCCCGTGTTTTATAATTTAATGTGAGTGTCATATTATTTAAATTTCACTGGCGTACCTGTAATATCAGAGTAACTGCAATATCAATATTAATATCTACTCAATTATACTCTGAAAACGTGGTTTCAGTATCGTCATGGTTATCTTCTCTTTAGCAGTTTGACTGGTTATTGTCTGTTTGACATGTAACATTTTCTTTGATATCTCTGATCTTTTTAACATTTTGAAAAATATTGAAAAATATTGATAAATATCAACGAAAAATCATAAATACAGAATACTTGTAATTTATGGAATGATCTGGAATTTCAGAAAATAAGTTTATCAGGTACTAAGTGTGTGTTTTCAAATTGTGATTAAACACGTTGAAAACTCCAAGCAAGGAGACAACACCTGATGTTACAACTAATTAAAAAATCTATTTCACTAAACCGTAGTTACACCTATAGAGTGATTATCTGGACTTTCAGTCTTGCAGAATCTAAATTAGAGAGATAAATATAACAAGAACTATTGCTTCAAGTTGAATCCTAAGAATTATTCGTTGTCAATTACAAAGTGATTATACTAAACCAGAATTTTCGGTAATCTCCCATTTGTTCCGAATGTAGTACTGCTATTACAGTCTTTTGAAGAAATAAGTTGAAAGAGTAATTTCAAGAATAATAATCAGAATAAATAAATAGTAGCTTTTTATGAAGAATAATAAAAACCCAAGCTTGAAAGAAAAGCTGCTTGTAGCTCGATAAAGACAGCTAGTAAAATCCAGCGCATGTTTCCCAGATAGTTTCATCACTAGGTTCCTTGAAAAGGACAACAAACAACCTTGTTTTAGTTACACATTTAAGTACAAAAAGCATCTTGAAATAGACTCAACAAATTTGTCCAAACTCTTGTACTACACATCTGGTGTATTGTGGTTTTTTTTGGACTCCGCCTGTTTTCAAGGTTTACTCTCTTTTTTAATAGTTTGGCTATTTTATTGCAGCCATCTTGCTAAGAATTAACAGTTATTAAAAGATGATGACATGGAAACGAAAATACTCTCATTGATGAGCATCTCTGGTACTTTGCAAACTCCACTCTATATACACTTAAACACATTACCCCTCCTAAAACTCTGAAAAACGCCGGGATCGCCTTTCAAAAGTTTCCCAGGAAGCTTAGCATGTTCCAACAGTAGCAACCAACACCGAATTAACCGAGATTTCCCACCCAGTCCTTTTTGGTTTGAAGCTAAAATTAATTCCGATGCATGTCAATTTTTGCGTATACCAAGAGCCTGGGTGGGTTTGGAGAAGGCACCAATGTGAGGAACATCTGGTACTATGTGAGCGAACAAACAAGAACGAACAAACAAGAACGAACGAAGTGAGTTCTTGTGAGTATCTGGTCTATATGAAATCTGGCTATGATTTGACTTGTCAGGCTCTTAATCGTATTATTTCCAGTTACCAAACGGTTTTAAAAATAGAGTTGTGCATAATCGTTGTAGTAATTGTCTATAATTTCAAAGTAATCATAATATTAGCTATTTATAAACTCCCATGGTTAAAGTCTGTGTATTCACTAGTGTTATAGGATCAGGTTAACATATCTAGGTATACTATCTAGGTATACGGTCTTTCCAAGTAGTACCGGAATTGTAGAGATACCTGTAAAACTGTGGTAGTGGTCTAACACCCCGGCCACATCCGAAGAACTTGGCTTGGATTGGGTGCAAAATCAAAACCGGAGATCCTCAAATCAGCACTTTTTTTGTGGAAGCGTTTTAAGGCGCAACGTGCTAGGAATGTGGGTTTGTGACGTTTCTAGATACGAGTCGCCAGGTACTGGGCATTTTAGGCCCCAGTGCCGTGCCAGAGTACTCGCTTCGGGTATGTATCCGAGGGAATCCACCTGTGGCAAGTACCACGAATTCTGCTAATATCCGGGTGGTTCTGGAATGTTGGGAATGGGATAAGCGATAGTAGCCAATTCATAACCATCCAAACAACTGGAACTTGTGACGACCACTGAATAACAGTGTTTTGCATACCAGTGAAGCAACGCTTGGCGTACAGTGATTAAACATCGCTTGGTTTGTAAGTGTCTGAAATAGTGACTAGTAGATATTCTTCTAGAAATAGAAGCGTCATAGTAATCCAAGAGATGCGCTTTTCTAGCCTAGTAGAAACGTGGTGCTACACGAGGTTCATTCCAGAAGCAACATTTCCCCCCATTGTGTTATGCACTGGCCATGCAGCCGATTTTATTCGAATGTATCAATAAGTTGGCTGTGCCCCAACGGTTTTGAGATGCCATTTCGGGGCGATTTGTGGGGTTATTGGAGAATGTCAAGACTTTTCGTAAACCGCAAAGTACGAGTCAAGCGACAATGTACGAGACAGGTCAGAACGGACCAGGTTATAACCTCAAAGGTATCTTTTTGGAGAGTATATAAGACCAAGAAGCTTTCTTCTTCTTGCTTTCCTCCTCATCAAACAAATCAAAAACACCAACAATGCAATTCTCCACTGCCGCTTTAATCGCTTCTCTTTCTTCCATCGCTGCTGCTTCCCAATGGGGTGATGCCACTGTCTACGACGCCGGCTTGGGTGCTTGTGGTTGGTGGAACAATGACAATGACTACATTGTCGCTCTTGGTCAATCCCAATTCCAACAACAAACTCCAAACGGTAACCCAAACAACAACCCACTCTGTGGTAGAAGAATCAGAGCTTACCTTAACGGCCGCTCTGTTGATGTCACTGTTGCTGACTCTTGTCCAGGTTGTGACTGGAACTCCTTGGACTTCTCCAGAGCTGCTTTCAGTCAACTTACTGGTGGTGAAACCACTGGTAGATTCCAAATCTCTTGGGACTGGATCTAATTTGACAGCTAGTTGAAAATTGGGACTTATTTTTGGTATATTACTCAATGAACATGCTTCCAACAAGTTGTAGTTTTTCAGTACTTATAGATACTGGCTGTAGCTTTAAGTTTCTAGATTATTTCGCAGTTTTTGGTTTATTTTTTCTTGCCATTTTCATTTTTTATGGCTGCAAATTTCACTTTTAGTTCGCGTGAGTGATAAAAAAAAACTGTAGTATTCCGGGGTATTAATTCATTAGCTTCATTGTTTCATAATATGGGAAAGTGCAAAAACAAGAGTTAATCCGATTTCAAGGCAAAAACCATAAATACGCTGCTTGAACTTTATTACTATCTCATACAGGAGTACTATACTTTTTTTAAGCTAATCAAAACTATTTGCGCCTTAACCATTGGTGTTTGACTATTAGACAACCCATGGCTATCCCAAAGCATCTGAGCATTGAAATAGAAACAGGTAATCGAGAATTCTCGTTAATCGTAGAATTCTTAATAATTTTTTAATCATAGACTTCCCTTCTCTTCTAGAATCAACTATTTTCCAGAGTGGTTCTGTTCATTAATCTTACAACCCAGTAAGCATATACAGCCAATAAATCACCAAGATAGCCAAATTAAGATAATCTTGCAACTCTAAATGTACATTCCAGGCTTCAAGACCCAGGTAAGAATGTTCTCTGCAAGTGATTTTTTACCGTGGCTTGAAGGGAATGTAATCAAATCGTGTTTGCGCTAATTAGGTGTTGGTCAAGCAATTACGAAGATGCTAGTATATACTCTAACGACCAACACCACCTTCAATAAAGACATTAGATTGTAAGTAGATGTTTCCTCAAATCCATCATCGACTTCTTGCTACGTTTTTGTTGATTCCTCAGAAGCCAAACTGGTTAGTTTAACTTTTAAAGAATTTCGCAGCCAAAGTTACACGGGGGGACTATTATTTTCCGTTGTATCTCGACTTTCTTCTATAGCTTCTCTTTCCTTTGTTCCTTGCAGTGATTTTAGTATAGTCAAGTATTTTGACGTGGCTTGAATTTTATAAGGTGGCTTGTAAGGCTTATATTTATATAAGGCTTATAATTGTGGCTCAGGCTCAAACCATAGGTGTATGAAATCAAGAATTAAGAAAGACTAGCATTATTGGTAGTGCTTCTCTTGAAAAAGGTGTATAATATATATGCAGTTGTGTCTTAAATGATGAATCCAGAAGGTGACAACTAGTAAAATTATGAAGAGTAACACGTGATCTTGTTGCCCATTTATATCATTCTAGCTATATTTAAAAGGCAAACACTTTCTTTGATAAATGTTTACTTTTCACTTCCAGTTTTTTGCTATCATTTAGATTATTTGTAGTCTTTATTTTGGACCGTTTGACTGCAAATATACAATGTAAAATTATGGGACACAAGGTAGTGTACAGTTACAAAAGTAAAGTATCACAAAAGTAGAGTTGAGTTAAAAAAAAAAAAAAGAGTCTAAAAAAATATGAGGAGTCTTAAGTAACGATACTCATATAAACGCCCAATTATAAGGATGACGGCCATTAGAGATGAAAAAAATTAGAATGAATATCTCCAGAAAAGTTCTAGGACTTCCATCTATCTACAGAAAACTTGAAAACCTCAAAAAAGGAGACGACTCCTAAAAAAGGCGTTTTATTTATTTATTTTAATTGCTTATTAGTAGCAGCTCAGCTGTAAAACTGACTAAAAATTTCTCTAGAAATGGCCTTTAATGTTCAACAACAACAACCAATTGACCTGAATGTGTAGCAAGATTTCGACTGATGGGCCCAACATTGGATAGTTAAGAATCCGAGCCCAGCATGAATGCCGATATGGTATTATTTAGCGGAGTAACCACCCTATCTCCCAACCAACCGCCCAATGAGATAACTTTCTTAGAAAGAAAAGTGGCGGTAAAATTAAAAAATTTGGAATTCAGTTTGACTGCAAAAATGGGCACCCTGTAGTCACGTGTAACCAATGATGTCATATTCTCAAGGGGTGTTTTTGCCTTCAAAACGCGTAAAATAAGATTAAAAGATTTGTAGGTGATTCCGAGAACTGGAGATGATTTATATCAATTCACAATACCAAGATATCTATCGAAAAGTTTACAATAAGCACATACAAACGATATGTACGGATTTATTGATGACGTTTGGGTTGTAAATTCAAAGCCAAGATCAAATTATATAAAAGAGGAACTACAAGTGGGAATTACAAATCGTGACAGTGAGGTTTCTCTTGAGGATTCAGCAATAATAATAGTATAATTGTATTTATGAGCCTATTTCATCATTAATGAATACTAAATATACTGAACATAGTCATGGCCATTTTAATTTCATACTATCCCTCGTCCTAAGTTTTAAAGTTCAATTTACATGTAGCTTGAAGAATCCCGAGAGTTCTATAATAGTCTCAACTACCCTTATCATTTCTACTATTATTGTCCAGGACCCTACATAAAGACTTCCATATTCCTCTTTCTATATGCGTAGCCGGTGAACCCAAAAGCAAATCCAATATCAGTAAATATATCATTATCAGCCTAACACTTAATCAAATTATACCTGTTTACCTTTTCCTCTGTTTTCAAACTCTTCTATTGATATCTCTAAAAGTTACAGACGGGAAAACAAAAACTGTCCTCCTTGATTGGTTATTTTTGTATCTATTGTCCGGCTTATGATTCCAAAAATCTCTATTTCTATATCTTTTGGCAGGCTGAGAATAAAACATAAAAAACCAGGAACTTTTCTTGAAAATCATACGATACTTATTTTTATTCAAGATATTTAGTAATGGGATTAATAATGTTTTATATTTGGACAGATCTGTCAATAACTTTGAGAGCCAGTATCAGCAGGTAGTTCCAATGTCAACTTGGAGCCCATGAATATGGTCCAAGAATAAAAAATTCTTTAAAAATTAGATGCCCATTTGGCTGCAAAAAAAGACTGCCTGGTGTTCCACAATCTTGAGGAAAACAAAGAATCATAGCGTATCCAGGGTCCTATTGGCATATTTGGAAAATGAGTGCTGAGAGGTTTCTGTCAAAGATATTACACCCATATAACACTGAAATACTCTTTTTGCACTTTGATCATTTGGCCAGTTATAAATCCAATTCACAATCTGGCTACGAGCTGATACTAACTCACAATAATTACCGCTCATCAGATACCAGGAGTAAACACATCTTGGATAAAATCAGAGAAAACCACTATACAATTTGTAGTGAAAACGTCAATATTCATCTGAAATATAGTTTTGTGTAACACACTACTCCAAAAATATTTTTCATTTGTGGGTGCAAAAAATTGGAAAAAAGATACTGCAACAAAATTTCGAAACAAGCTAAGTATCTGTTGTTATGCTTAGTGTGCTTGGTTATCCCTCGAAAAAATGGTATATATAGGGCCCAATTTGCTCAATATTTGAACTAATTTTTTCGCTACTCATATCTAAAATGAACAAAGAATATATGACCCCACCTCATTCTGACAACTCTTTCTCAGAAGAACCTATAAAGGGTTCTGGAATTGAAACCTTCCCTTTAAAGAAACAATCACGTTTTAAGGGGTTCCCTCACAAGGTCCCTAAACATATAGCTTCCCACTACAAGAAGTTTCAGGTAGGAAAACGAGGTAAGAAAACCCATATGGTTAGAATTACCAACAACAATGATTTTGCAAGGAAAGTTGTTCCTGTTTTAAGGAAAGTTCGCGCTGTTTCAAAGAAAAGTTCTATTGTATCACTTGAAGCTAGACGTATTCATACACACTTTACTACTAGTCAAGCTTTGTGTGCAATTCCCAGTGACGCAGAAGAAGTTTTGATTTCACTTGTTTACACCAAGTTTGGAGATGAAGACCCTATGGTGCTATACGATGATCTTAGAATGATCAAGAGATACTTGGACTCTCTTGCTGATAGCAGTCACGTCACCGTAGAATTAGTCACAATCAATCTGGATATGGAAGTTTCCAGGCGTGCAAACGTACAGGATTCCATCAGAAGGTTAATGACTGGTCTCTAAAGGAGATACTGCAAAGCTCTCAAAACTACTCAGAATACAAACCCATGCATCTTATTTACCTCTATACATTTCTCTACTTTTGAATTATATATTGTTTAATAAAAATTCTCTGATCATACTGTAGATTCATTAGTACTTAAAACCGCCAAAAGTAGAATTATGTGATTTTTCTGGAAATATATCCAAGTACCTTCATTTCTTTTTGTGACTTTACAAAAGAATCCAAACTTCTTTAAAGAGCTAGTATATTAGACCATACATTCCACATATAACTCCCACCAGTCTACTGTATACACTGTCAAATCAGGATGATCTATATCATAACATCCAATTTTTTTCTCTAATCTTAACATATGAAATCAGCAGAATTGCAACTAAAACAAACCCAGTGAAGACTAATATTTTATACATTTTGATAGGAAGCCTGACTTCATAAGTAACGGCTTACATATTCTCTTCAACACTAGTCAGCCTACATTTAATTAGAGAAAACATAAAATTCAGAGAAAGTATAAAAAAAGAGAACTCTCCAAAGAGAGAACCCAAAAAAAGAAACCCCTCAAAAATGCACAGCCCCTTAAAATCATTAAACTCATACCTTCATAAATCATCCAAAATACCAAATATCTCTAAGTATACCCTTTTCACTCACTTCTTGCTCTTCTTAATCTCATGGACCTTCTTGTGGTGTCTGAAATAACTAGTCAATGGAGAATTATCTTTGGTCTGCTTATTACAGCCAAACTCAATCAATTCACAACAGTCTGGACAAACAACACATGGTTTGCTCTGTTTAGACTTTTGGAAAGTACCTGCATAAAAAGGACTTGGGACGAACAGACTATCAGGTCTAATCCCATGGTGCAAGTAAAGATGCAGACCATAGCTTGAGTCCTTGATCTGGTAGAACTTGGACTGTGCACAGTAGGGGCACAAACCGTACTTGGTGTGGTTAATGTGCTTACCATTTTGGTCGAGCTGGATTCTGAATATTTGAGAAGAGTACGGTCTGGCCTTAGAAAAGTCCTCGTTCTCATAAAACTCCACGTTGGGAATGTTCAAGCTCTGGAAGTACAGAACGTCTTTGCTGTACAGTAATCTTGTAACAGTAGTGGAAGGAGCTGGCTGGCCGGCTACAGGGCTACAAAGAAGCAGTTCAAGTCTGTCAAGTTGAACTCGGTCCGTTGGAGGTTCAGAAATGTTTCCTGGATACAGCTCCTCAACTTTAAAAGGAGCATTGGAAATGAGTGAGTCAATTTGCAGTTTGCAGCTGGAGGTGCAATTGCCGATTTCTGAGCTGCAGCGATTACACGTGGTAGCATGAACGTAGCTCCCCATTCGGATAGTTCTTGGTTCTCTACGCCTTTGTCTCTTTACCTTTCCAATCTTCATGGGGGGAAGAGATCTGGGAGTACTGATTTCTGGTGGGATAATACGGACTGGGTTGTGGCTTGAGGCGACGTAATTGTTGTTAGAGAAGTTAGAAATGTTAATTGGACTTGAAATGTTGGACAAGTTGGTTGAGATTGGTCTGGAAAGAAAAGAGTTGGTTGGGTTTGGCATGTGAGAACATGAAGAGCTATGTACATGCCCGTTTTCATTCCTGTTGCTTGTCCCAAGAGTGGAATGATCTGGCTGGGGAATAGAATTTTGAGCAATTTCATCATAATTGAGGCCATCAAGCTCTTCGTTGATCAATTGCTCATAAAGAGCAAAGTCGTTCACAGAAAACGACCCAATACTGGACTGATTACTGCTAACACACTGTGGAGAACCTTCCATTGTCATTTCAGCGCCACTGTTCAGGGAAGATGAAACGAGTTCATTCATCTCCTGAGAAAAAACAGCTGTATTCAAAGACAAGGTAGATAGTTCTTCTTTAGAAAGTTTACCATGATTGGTGGACATAGTAGTGTAATCAGGAGTTTTGAGAAATGTTTCAAAATCGAAGTTTGCTTGCTGGTTTTCAACTGACATTTTGTTTGCTGACTTGTTAGGTATAATGGAGAGACGATAATTTGGGGCGAAACCTACTCCTTTTATACCAAATTGTTTTCTTCCACTTTCCCTAACTGAACTACTGAACATAGTTTTGTTATCCCTTCTGTAAGTGCATCTTTTATTTTTTTATCAACATTTATTTTTTAGCAATTTTTTTGCACCCAAGAAATCAATTTTGACATGAAAATACCCCAGAAAAAGCTATCAGGGTTTCATTAGAAAGATGAGGAATGTACATATTTTGAAACTTCTCTGAGAAGGCTACAAATACGACTCAAGACATGTTCATAGCTGGCCCAAAATTGAAAGTTTCTAATTATGGGGGCGATATAAAATATTCGACACCGCCCCCAAAATTATTCCTTCTTAATTTTTCAACTTTTTTCTTCTCCGTTTGTACACAAAAATAAGATCTTACCTAAGTTTGGAATCTGATATCAAGGTTGTTATGCAAAAAGGTCGTAATAGTGTAAATGGAATAGAATATTTCTAATATAGCCACACCATTATTATTGATTTTTAGCAACTTTTGCTAACTTGTGAGGTATATTGATTGTTCTAATGCTCTCTTTGTAAAGCACATTATCGATACCGATCATCTTTTGATCCCAAAAAAAATCGACTCAAAGGAAGTTTCGCTAGATAGTAGATAGGGACAGTGGGAATCTCATTAATTCATTCATGCGCGTCACTAATTAGATGACGAGGCATTTGGCTACCTTATGAGAGTCATAGTTACTCCCGCCGTTTACCCGCGCTTGGTTGAATTTCTTCACTTTGACATTCAGAGCACTGGGCAGAAATCAACATCAATTGAGACCTTCGCAATGCTATGTTTTAATTAGACAGTTAGATTCCCCTTGTCCGTACCAGCTCTAAGTTGGGTGAGCGCACCCCTTAGAGCCAATCCTTATCACGAAGTTACGGATCTATTTTGCCGACTTCCCTTATCTACATTATTCTATCAACTAGAGGCTGTTAACCTAGGAGACCTGCTGCGGATATGAGTACGACTTGGGGGGAATGTGAATTTTCACGGGTCATCATGGGCGATCTAGTAAACTTCCAGGGGGATACTAGATCTCTGGATAAACCATTCTGGGTGATAACCTGTTATGAAGAAAAGATAACTCCTCTTAGAGCACATGCCGACGTTTTCACAGAGAGTACGTTACCGAGTCCACCCCAAGTTCCAGAATATTAACCGGATTCCCTTTTGGCTAGCAAATGCATTGTTACGGAACTTCCCGCTGCCTTAGGATCGACTAACCCATGTTCAACTGCTGTTGAAATGGAACCTTTCCCCACTTCAGTCATCAAAGGTGTCATTTGATTATTTAGAAATCTCAGTATTCAAAATCACAAACAACACATAATAATCAAAATCTCAGACAACTATAGTACCCAAACCAGGCTTAGCAGACAGTTGTCTAAGAAGTTAAGAAGATATCCCTACTATGGGTTACCAATAGGAATTAGGAATAAAACGGAGGTTACACAAAATTTCGGATTGGCTGCGAAATTTCAAGAATACAAAGAATACGAAGAATACAAAGAATACGGAACGAATGGGTATTTAAAACAAAAACCACAAAACTATAACATTACAAGGTATTTCATCTAGACATGACACTACCCAGACTCAACAAATCTTGTTTTTAATTTAATTGTCAATGTAAATCACAAGCCCACCTATCTCTTACTGAATCAACTCACAAGCCAAAGATTACTTGCCATACCGAAAACACCAAAACACAATGTTGATGAAAAAACCAACTCTTTAGTTGAGAATTAGAACATGAATGGATAGTGAATGTATAACATACCTTAATACCAGTCATAATGCTCGTTTGGCGGCTCTTGGTGCAGTATTTCCTATACTGACTCCGCTCTACCAATTGTAAAGGAGATGTATCTTTACAGAACACTAAAATAAGTATGCGGCACCTTCTGTTTGAATTTACGACCAACCTCCAACTGCAACATGATAAGCAGAAGGAAAGAAGGAAGAGATACGAAGAAATAGAATAAAAGAAGGAAGAAAAGAAGAAAACATTCTAAAACTGCCAATTATCCGTTGAATGGTTAACTTGGTTTCAACCAATAGTAAAAGCAACATTGGCAAATGTGGAATCATAATGCTCAATTCATGACCTTGTTATGAGAATAGAACACTGTAACAGAGATACCAACAAGCCCATAAATCAGCCCCCTTGTCGCTTTCGCCTAAGTGTAATTACACATCTTGTAGATTGCTTAGGTCTGAATTTGATTCTGATATAATTGGTAAATGCGGCTTATAGTTGCATTTTTAGCCCTGTCCGTACATCGACAGGGAGATACCAGGTTATGAGCGGAATCAAATATTTCAATTTATGGAACCTTTGTAGTTGTGGATTTAGTTTATTTCGCATGACTAATTCTCCAAAATTTACTCTCATCTACTGTTTACAGATAATCGAGTTCCTATAGTAGAAGAGCAGTAGTAGTATTAAAGAGATATCTCTAGGCCTTGATGAGTTTAGACACAAATGAAATATCTTGAGAAGTTTGACATGATCAAGTTATATTGTTAAGATGCAGCAAGATGCACGATCTAAAATACGAAATGGAACAAAGTAGTAACATTCCGCTTCTATGCAAGTCAATAACTTTGGAATAACACGTTTTGGAGCCTTTCATTAAGAGATCGATTATAGTGACGTCATTTCCGTTTTTTAGTGTTTGCTTCGAGGAGGCTCTGAAAAAGTTTCCATGGCTTCCAATCAGAACCTTGCCAGTTAATTTTCACTGACTATAATCTACATGAGATCTTAAAAATGATAAGGCTGGTGAGTTGATTATAAATAAGACACCTTTCCATCGCAATTCTATTTAATTTCACCATCAGAGTAGGACTTTTCTATTAGATTCAAAAAAAAAGAAACTTACACAATGAGCTTAGTTGATACATTTTTGCAGCCAATTTCCAAAACCACCAAAAAATCATTTATGGTTGCTTTGGTTTGTGCTTCTGCTGCTTTAGCTAGCCCTATTGCGC
>JAKTQU010000077.1:0-53775 GCA_030579395.1 Aciculoconidium aculeatum
ATCAATTGCATCACGCAAGTAAATATTGACATCATCTGCAAAAGCTGTATATTGTAATGTAGCAATCGGGATCGTTTCATAGTGAACCGTAATACCTCGCAAATTCGCTGTAAAGCGTTTGAGCAAAGGTTCGAGCGCAAGGTTAAATAGTGTCGGGGACACTGGATTACCCTGTCTCGTTCCAGAGTGGAGAGTAAAGGCTGGACCAAGAGTCTTGTTTATCATCAAACGCGCCTCTTGTCCTTCAGTGATTTTCATAAGCATTCGTCTGATTTTGTTACCAAAACCAAAGGATTTTAAAACATCATTAATGAAAGAATTCTGCAAATTTGAAAATGTTTCAATTTATTTGGAATTTCAACATAATTTGAGGAAATTTTTAAAACCATATCATTATATTACACTTATCACTCCCCAATTCCTCTCTTATTCACAAACTATCATATTTCCTGCCTCTTCTATTTCTCTCCAACTTATTCATTTGCAACTCATCTCCCCATTTCATGCGCTACCAAACAACATCAACCAGCCATATACAACGACACCACAATTCCATGTTAATCCAGACACGAGGCTCAATTACCACACTAATACTGTTCTAATTACACCAAGCATCATTCTCTTAACTGATTATCCATCTTGACCCCCCCCTTGTTCCATATAATTCCACCACCTCCTTCTCCACGTGACTACGCATATCAAATCCCTAAATTCCATTTCATTCATACATAATCGTACACGTTGTAACCATCCCGTAGCATGCACACGCCCCCACCCACAGCGTCGCCGAGACCCACGGCGAAGCGGTCGCCCTCGATTCTCGTCACAGACGCCAGAAGCAACTCCGTGAAGGGAGCTCGGGCGCCGTTTGCAGGCCAGAACTACAAGAAGCAGCAACAGCAACAGAACCACAGTTTTGACCAGCAACAGCATCAGTCAGCACTCCAGAAGCGCTTGGCATTTCGGAACAAGTACACAGACATCTCCGTAGACAAATTGCTCAGCAGTACAAGTGACATCCCCTCGGGTCAGAGTCGTTTACCGGTGATGATTTCCAGCACCAGAAGCAGCACAAGGACACAGAATAAGGAAAGAATCCCAGAAACTCCCATGAGAAGCATTCCCAAACTCACGCTGGCTCTCCCAAGCAGAACGTCGAAGAAATCACAAAGATTGGTTTTGATCCCAGAGCGAGAGGAATCTCCGGAGATATACGAGCCTCCTCTTATGGTGCCCTCGTCGTCCTCGCCTCCTCCAGCACAGCAGCTAGTGCGCTCGCGTGCCGAGCTCATGTCCAAGGAGGACCGTGCGTACGAGTTTTCCCGTATGACGGCGTACTTTATCTGCGACCAATTCAACCTCCAGGCGGTGCTGCGGTTCCTCAAGGACAACCATGAGGTGAAGCCCCGTGCATACGACCAGGCGTTGTATGTTCCTTACTCACTCCCTCTTCTTCCTGGTGACGATGGGTACCGTGTCAAGTCGAACAACTCCGCCAAAGTGCTCCCCAATAAGAAGCTTATGGAGACCCTTATCAACAAAAGTGAGCAGACAGATTACCTATACGAGTACTACTCCGGGGTGGAGACTCCCGAGGACGCAAACAACTACAGCATGGACCCTGAATTGGAGGTCAACGGGGTTTTTGATCCTTCGGAGCCCCAGTACTTTTCTCCGGCAGAGAACAACAATAAGAAAATAGAGACCCCGGTCCAGGACTCCAAGAAAGAGACTAAACAATTTCCGGAAATCACAAAGCATCACGCCGAAATGTTCATCTTTGAGTACGGAATCGTGGTATTCTGGAACTTTTCGGAAATCCACGAAAAGAATATCTTGGCCGATTTGGCCTTTGCACTGGATTTGCCCATCCCCTTACTTATAAATCCCATCAATGAGCAGGATATCGAGACCGAAGAGTTCCATTTCGAGTACGATAACCAGATCCACAGACCCAGAATCTTCAACGACATGATCACGTTGCGCTCAGGCGATCATCTCATCAAGTTAACTATGTCCCATGCAATTGCACAGCTGACCAAGTTGTGTCTATTTGAGAGCAGAATGGTGAATATTCTCCAGCTGATCTCGAAATTGCCCAAAAAACTAGCATTAACAGGGTCCTTGGGCCTTAAACGCACACAGTTGTTGCGAAAATCAGGGAAACTCTTCAAGTTGAGAGTGGATGTTAATTTATCAAGCTCAATTCTCGATACTCCGGGGTATTTCTGGTCATTTGAGCCAGCATTGAACCCGTTGTACACTGCAGTGAGAGAATACTTGGAAATTGACCAGAGAGTACAGGTTCTAAACGATAGATGCAAGGTGTTTTTAGAGTTCCTGGACATTGTCACCGATAGCATAAATGAGAAAAATACAAATAGAATAACCTGGATGATTATCATTATTATTTTCATGAGTCTCAGTGTCAGCTTATTTGAGTTTGTTTTAGGGAGTATCAAAGGTTGAAGAGTTTGTTCTGGTTTATGGCTAGCAGACTGGTTGAAGAGTTCGAAGTGTGTTTCCCTGATTGAAACTGTAATAATTCCGAGTTTCCAAGTAGGTAAACTCTGGTATGTGCATCTGTCTTTAATAGTAGCATCCCGCTAGTTATAAGATATAATATATTTTATGTTATTTAACATGTTTTTAGTGTAGTAGACATGAAAAGAGTGAAATTAGCTTTTATAATCGTATGTAATGATTCTTCATCACAGAGATAATATCTAAGTCTTATAAGTCGTGTGTTAACAGTCTTTTGGTTTTCTAAACATGTCATGCTGAAAAAACGAGGTTTAATATTTTTAATAATAAATTCAATCTATCAGGATGGAATGATATCATAGTGTGGTGAATCAAGACTGTATAGTATACCTACACTCGGTCCCAAGCTGACTTACTGACCCAACCAATCCCCCTAAAACATTCCTTAATTTCAGGGGTGAATAGCAGAGAGATTCTCCTCTGATTCTCCACAGCGTGTCAGAGTTTCATATATAGCATGCACACCTTCATACACACCACCATAAAGCCATTAGTCAAATATAGAGGAACTCCCACCAGCTTGGCACTATTTTTACGGTTTCTCGTATCTAACAGAAAGACTTCCATCCGAAACCACTTTTTTCAACAAAACATCCGTGATAGTTTAGTGGCTAGAATTACCGCTTGTCGCGTGGTAGACCGGGGTTCAATTCCCCGTCGCGGAGCTTTCTTTGCGCAAATGGTTTAGTGGTAAAATCCAACGTTGCCATCGTTGGGCCCCCGGTTCGATTCCGGGTTTGCGCATACTTTTTACTATTTTTGCAGCCCTTGATTCAATAAAGCTGTATAATAATTGTTCATTAGGTTTGTTAGGTGAAGGTATTTTTGTTTGCAGTAAATGCTATTTTTAATTGGCACATATAAGGATTTTCTTTCGAAATGGCTGCAAAAAAAAACTAAAATGCATAACGGAGTATATGTATAGTGTTTTAAATAGATAGACATTCTTAAGCCGCCACAGCTTTGTAATTTTACTCAAGAACACAAACAGAAATAGCCCTGGACAGATTTTGCTTAGACCAAAGAGAGTTGTATTTCAAAAGAGATTTAATTTCAGTGGCAAATCTAACTCATTATCCATTGCATCCCTTCTACACTATTCCACATCATCTAATATATTATTCTAATTGTCTTTATCTCATTGAGATTATTTCACTCCATCTCATTCTAATTTCACTTCATCTCACACATTATTCTAATTATTCAATTTTACATATCTTAGCAATTTCACAAAATGTTCATAATTCTCAATATTCCATTGTACTCCTCTCACTTCTCTCACTTCGAGTGCCCTTTCTTCTGAATCCAACCCCTCTCCTTGGAAATGTATAATAAGCCTTGCTGAGATAGGCTTCCCTATCAAACACTGCGGCGGCTTCGGGGAGGATTTCTACGATTTTGTCGGAAAGATCAACATAGTGGTTGTAAACGTCTCTAGAGTATTGGTAAACATCAAAGGAGTCCATCGAGTTGTACTTCCTAGTCAAAAGCGCCGAGTATCGCCCCACGGGCTCTGCGTTCCCGCTGGCAGTTGCCGTGTTGTGCACCGCCTTGATTATCTCCATAGCTAGCATGAGGATGGTGGTGTGGTCATTGTGTTCCTCTAGTTTCTTTCCTAGCACGTGGATGAGTTCCTCTACACTAGTGAGTTTGTCTTCCATGAACCCCAAGGCGTAATCCTCTACCGTGGCATTCATCAAATGTTTGTGGAGATTGTCCTCATACTCCTGCTCGAGCTTCGAGATGAGCTCTGGGTACGAGAAGTAGCGCGATGTGGGCTCATTGAGCTCCATGTCATACACCACGTCGATGCTCTGGAGGATCTTCTGGTGGGTGAACGGGAGGATTCCCTGCTCAAAGGCGATCCACGAGAGATTGACGATCTGGTGCTCAAACTCCTTTATGGAAGTCTCGTGGATGACAAACGCTGCTATGGGAGACAACGCTACCCATCTCTTGATGATTCCAAGCGCATAGCGTGCTCTCAGCGACTTGTCCTTGCCCTTCCACGAGTGCTTGCTGCGCTTGGTGTCCATGTTGATGCTGTGGTAGGTTTCCTTGATGGCGGTATGTGTCCGGGCGTAAACCACCTCACTGTCCTGCTTTGCAAGCACGGACGGGCCCGAGGCACGGTACGCGTAGTGGTTGGTCTGGAAGAACTCAGTGGGAATCAACGGCTTGAGTGGGTAGTGGTAGGCCCTGCCGTGGCGGAGGTCGCGTTCGGTCATCTGTCTGCTCTTGACAAGCCCACGGAACCGCTGCTCGGCCTGCTCAACCACGTAGGCAGTGTCCTTGGCAATACTGGCGGAGGAAAAGTCGCCAAAGTCCGTCGACAACCGAGGGAACGACGTGTCTAGAATGCTTTCCTGGTAGGTGTAGTCGCTGGACATCTTGGTGTAGTTATTCTCGAGCATCCCGGCCACGGAGTTCTTCCACTCAAGCACCTGTTGCTGATTGGCCGTGAGGTTCTGCTGGCTGGCAGAAAGGTTCTGCTGGTTTGAGGTCAAGTCATCGAATTTGCGGGCCAAGTTCTGGTGCTTCTTGGCCATTTCGTCGTATTTGCGGGCCATGCTGTCTTGCTTTCTGGTCATGTTATCCTGCTTGTCGAGTAGCTCGTGTAGAAGCATGGATATCGTTTGAAGAGAAGGCAGGTCCAAGTTGGACGTGTTTGGCGTGGTTGGGTCATCCGAGACGGCCTGGTCCAAGATGACTTGGTAATGGCCAGGAGCTGCTGGGGGCAGGCTTGCCTGGGATCTGATGGGCTGGTGGGGCGAAGGCAAGATGGGATCAGCCACTACAGCATGACCGGAGATATTTCCGGTGGTATTCATGAGGATTCGTGATGTGATTGAGCACGTATGGTGTTCTGGGTATAATTGAACGATGCTGATCTGGGTAATTGGAAGGTGCTTCTGTGTAATTGAGCGATGATTCTGTGTAATTCTAGCGTTTTTGATACTTTTGGCTTATCACTTGTCTTCCTGACTAATAGAGGTCCTTAAAACTTCGTTGCGCTAAAACTCCCTAGCCTCTGGTGATTCTAATCCTGTCGTACCGTAGTCTTGAAAGTTATTTGATCCTGCTTCATCCTCCACCTTTGTGTGCTTAGCTAGACGAGTTTAGTCACGATGACTCTGATTTTGTACCATATAGTTGACAGAAAGAGAGAAGAAGGGACAAGGGGTGTAGCGAGAATATACTAGAAGTTAGTTATACTGTAGCTTTCTGAGCACGCTTTCATATTTTTATGGTTCTTCTTTGCAGCCAAAAAGGATCTCAGATAATTAACCTTTTACTCGTAAAATTAACCTTTTGTTCGTAATAGTATTACATCATTTTTACAGCCTGGCTTAGTCATTAGGATTTATCTTAATTACAGCTTTTGAATTATATTTTCCTACTCTTTTTGTAATTTTCATTTCTTACAATGGGAAACCATATAGTATTTCTTTGTATATTCATTTCTCTAGCTTGATATTTCTATCACAATAGATATCATCTTAAATCTGAAAAGTCTGCGTATTTTTTTTTTACAGAAAACGTACATTCCAACTTTGACTAATAGTCCCTCTTATTACAAGTTATAGGTTATCCATATTAGTATATGTTTTGTGCAAACTTAAGTGTATGCAAAGACCATTTACTCAGTAGACTCGAGTAGAATAGATCGATACCATTATTAATTCCTTGCTTGGCACAGCCTCATTTTGAATCACAAGACCACTAATAGACCACTAAGCAGCTACATATCTGAAGGAGAATTTATTTGTTAATACATTACAAGATACATATGTAGCAAGCTAATGGAATTTAGCATATTGCTCAGATTTCCCAACTTTCTTGGAAAAACCAATATAACATTAACATGAACCAATACCCTCTCTATCTTATCTGGTGCAAAATTGAATAAAAGTTCGATATACATATATATACTACGAACACCCCAACAAGAATTTATTAGAGAACAAGAATGCAAACCTTCCACGTAAACCAAAGATTTAATAAACAAAAAAAAAGGAAACAAAAACAAGATTACCCATCCATGGATTTGCAAAGAATTTAGACAAACACCCGTCTAATCCTGTGCTGCGCTAATAACATGCATTGAATCGCAACAATTTGAGTTACATACTACAGATGTTTTCATTGAAGACACCAATGCAATTGCAATTCCATAGCCAGAAACACCATAAACCATCTCCATATGGGAAGGAAGGTAGTACATTGCCTTTAAAAGTACAGACGAGAAAATGAAGGTTGTGACAAGGGATATAGATTTTGTGCTCCGATAAATTCATGTTTAGGTGTATATAGCAGTGTTAGCAATCTTTCAAGAAGTTTCAGAGCTTTAGCTTCTGCACAGACACTTAAATCCCATCTAGGGACTAATAAACCTTGAAATTTGAAGTAAATAATACCTTCTCCTACCATGAATACATGCTTCTATGCTGCGGTGTTTTTTTTTTGGCTGCACATTTCCATTTCGGGCACAAACACATAGAAATACATCAAAGATATAAGAGACTAAGTCCAATAAAGTTAATTCCATCTTTGAAGTTGATTGCAATTGGGGAGAGCAGAGTATTGAAATCCAGAGACATAAGTGTAACTGGTTTTGTGTGTTGTTAAGGAAAATGGTTGCAAGTTGCATCCGGAGGATAACCAAATTTGAGAAACCTTCATAAAATCTTGCTCAACAGCAGACAGTTTGAAGTTCCAAAGTATTTTTTTATTATACTTGAAGCTAGAAATTTGAAATAGATGAGGTATACACCCCTAAAATACTGTCCTTTCATTAACTCAGTTCTATTGAAATAAGTCTGAATACTCATGATCAAGATGGTTTACTAAAACAGTAAACTCGTTTCAACATATCTCAACTACCTATTAGTAGTCTTAGAATTACAATCATATTAGAGCATTCATAGGGAGCAACTCAATCAAAACAGCAAGTATACAATTTATAAAAGTTCCGAGAATTATAGGGACATCATTATCAATTAAAGTGCTGTTAGAATATTCAATGGTGAAGATTTAAATATTGACAAGCTAAAGAAGATGCCTCAAGAAACTGTCCTTGAAGAAAAAACTCTTATGGACTCCCATTCTCCTTCATTAAGTCAGGTTAATTATCGACTGAATATATGACTGTTTGGATTTTTAATGCGTTGATATTTAGTAATAGATTAGTTATTGTATTGATTGACGAAATAAGAATAAAAGGGTACAGAAGGAGAAAAATTGGTGGTAATTAAGAGAGTCTAGAAGTGCTGATTGAGTTGAAGGACTACAATGGAATGAAGTTTTAACTGTTCTCTCCTCTACTTCTTCACGCAATCTACAGACGTTGGACTTCCTGCCTCATAATATAGACTTTAGTGGCTTGTCTTGTTATAGTGAACTTTGCGGTGCCGAATTCATTCCGGAATAAGGACCTAGAGCAAAGACTCCCTGAGCTGTTCTCAAGCTTGAAATCTAACAACCAGAATGGCACGCCGATTATATTAACCTTAATTGTGTTGTTTTTCCATTTAGTGCAAGCTGTTCTCTAAGTTGGTTTCCGCGCAACGGCTCGATTTCAGAGCTTATTCTATCTTTACCTCTCCGCTGACATGAACATGCAAATAATTCACTTGTGCTTCCAAAATCGCTGGTACTCCACCAGAGATATAGCATGCTTGTAGAATACACCTTGACCATTCCCGGGGTACCCTCTTTCCAGAATTATGGAAGTATCCCATACTTCCTGGATTCAATGACAAGCCTTATATGGATTCATGGATAGTTTAAAGAGAAGGATATGCAAGGTTACTCTTTTGACGTCAAATCCAAGGCGATTGTATTTGGAGAGTACGATAAGTACTCGTAGGATGCCTACGTCAGTTTTAGTGTTTCAGCAGTCTCCCGAAGTGTAGTTAATATAATGAAGTTAGTTTGGGATCCTGAAGTTCCGGGATGCTTGGTTATCTTCCCTGTTTTAGTGATAGAAACAGGTTGTGAGTTTGAAGATGGCCGTGACGATTTCGATCTAAAATTTCGTTATTCCTATTGAGGACGAATGTGATGATAATTTTATGCTTAATGATATTTCTGATGATTATTACAAAGCTTCTTGCATTTCCTAGAGAATCTTGTGGACTGGACAAACTGGTTTATGCTGAAGTTGTCAGAAATACAAAAATGACCAGCTGAATATGACTAGCTAAGAATAATTCAAGAGCTAGAATAAAAAAATATCAATTTTCATTAAATATCAAGATTTCAATTAATAACTGTGAAATCAAGAAAATAAATGAATCCTGAGAGTCCGACTTAGTCAAAGTGAATATTATCGAGGGTTCACAGTATATTTAATAACTAATAGAATATTCAGTATATTCAATTGCTTCTTTAATATTCAATACAGTCCTTTTACATTCATTCACAAGAAATAAGTATTCAAACCAAGTGTGATTTCTTGCGAGTAAACCGAGTAGCTATCTTTAATAAAATATTCTTTCATAAGCTACTCCTTCATAAGCTTGAATAATTATTTTTGGTGATTTTAAGTCCTTTTGAATCATTTGGTTGAAAAATTAATTTACCTGAATTTATACGGTCAGAGGTATAATAAAGAACTGTATATATGGTCTTGTTAATCTCAAAGTCTGAAAAGAAACACAGAAATGTTCTTTTTTTCATAACTTAATATATACTAAACTTTAACTCTATAAAATATACGTCTTAAACAAGGTAAATTATAAAATTCAATAGTATAAATAGCTTTAATCTTGAAAAAATTGGAAAAATGAGAAAGCCATTGAGTTAAAAAAACAGTAAGTTAAAAAAACAATAAATGTTTGAAAAGTACATAGATGGGTTAGTGTAATTTTATACAGCAATACACGTATACCCATCTTTTTGCACATTCAAAATAGATTTACTTTACCGAATCCATTCATATCCCTCGGAATAATTATAATTCCAAACCTGACAGCTCAAAATCATTGCATACCCAGGGCAACAGAATGGGACTATAGAATGGGATATCGCGATAGTCTTTCTCTATATAAAGCTTTGTTTCACCGGGTGTTAATAAAACGAATGCATCGTCACCGAGGTGCTCATCGCGATACTTTTTACTATTTCGATCCGCTTTTATATGCACCACCACACCTACGCCCGGAATCTCTCTGATTTCTTCACAGAGCTGGAATACTTCATGTATTTGGAAGTCCAATAACATCAGAACAAAGTCGTAGATGCGTATTCTCTTGCTTGATCGTATATTTCTACCTCTCATCCGTTGGACATTTCTTTCAGGAGAAGACATGAGTTCCATTTGATGAAAAGCATCATGGTTCTTGATATTCCTCAACTCGAGTCGCGCAAGGGTTTCCGGGATTCTAATATCCATGATCCGATCTATTTTTTTCGACATCCGATTTTCCAACACCAACACTTTTATATTTGCGTTTCTGAGGTCTACACTTCCAAACTCATAACTACTGAGCTCAACATGGTGCAAATTCGGAAGTTCGGATAAAAAGGACAATGAGTCGAGCTTCTTGCACTTTAGTTTCAACAATTCCAATGTTTCTGGAAGTCTTAAGGGGAGAATCACCGCGGGATCAGATTTTAGTCCGGACAACGACTTAAAATCATACAAAACGAGGCTCCGGAGGCTTTTGGGGAATTTTGTGTTTGATGGGAAGTATAAATCGGGACATGGATAGATAAATAAACTCTGCAAACGAGGTGGCCATGCTTTCTGGAGGAAATCTTCCCGCACTGGGGGACACACTCTATAATGCAATTCCTCAAGATTCTCCAAGTAGAAGAGATCTGATGCGGTTTCTTCCCAGCAAGTAAAATACAAGCATTTGACAGTTTGAGGAAGTAGAATTGTGTGTGGCCAGAGGAGGGTGACTGTCTCGAGATTCTTCAAGTGCCGAAGGTCAACTTCTTGATACACAAAATCCTTCCCATAATCAAAATAATCAAAATTCTTACAATATTTCAGCTTACCGAACTCAATTTCTTCTACTGTTGGAAAGAATTTTAGGATATCATGGTAAAAGTCTTCCAGGTTCTCATTTTCAAATGTTATGGTTTTTATACCATCAAGGAGTCCGAGCTCTTGAGGAATATCACTCTTGATAAATATACCGTCAATATTCAGATAGTCTTGCGGGGTTTTCAAATACATTACATTTGACGTAGATACACGTTTCGCGATTATCGGGATCGGTTTCAGAGTGCTTGAGCTGCTTTGGAATGATGTGGGAACACGGAATGCATGGTTCCCCTTACACTCGATTCTCTTGAAGTATAGCGATAAGTCTAAGTCTAAAACTTCAAGAAAGTACAAGTGTTCTTCATCTATTTCAAGCACGTCTGAATGGAACTTACTGCTCATTAAAAACAGTTTGAAAAATCTTTCTGTAACTTCAATGCCTTTTTCTCCGAATTCAATCAAGTTGCAGTTTACGTTTAAGATGATTCTCTGGAAGAATCTAGCCACAATAGAGTTGGATATGGTTTCATCTGAAAACACTTCATGCACCATGAAGAATTTTTTGGGAGATACGTAGAAGAAAATGTGGTCCCATATTTCTTCAGGAATGTTTTTGATGTAATCGTGGAGCATAACGTTTAGGTTGATTGATTCTTCAGAAAAACGATGAATGTGTACCGTGTAAGTATGACGTTTAACGTGTAACTTGAATAAGGTTATTTTGTTGATTTTAAGGATACACTTTAACCGATAATAGGAATACAGATTAAGCTGTATAGTACTAGCTTTGAAGAAGGGATTCTAGATTATGAAATAATAACCAATGAACATTGAGAAGCAAAATTTTATCGTTGTCATGATAGCAAATCCAAGTGTAGCGGCAGTTTTTGCAGCCACAAAAGGACACAAAAACGCACAAAAATGTAATCACTTTCAAAATAATATAGCAATACTTCATACCTTAGCTGTACACTTGAGAATCATATATTGTCCTAGCTGCATCTTTTTACTTCGGACGCTAGAACTTTTTGAAAATACGTAAGGTCACAAATTGTGTTGACTTTATTTCAGTACCCAGCGTAGCTAGAAATAGCCTTATTCATTAAATGTGGGGATTTATTCATTATAAATCTGTCTATTCACTAAATGTGTGAATATTCATTATAATGCTTTTGTATTTAATAAAGTTTGTGAATTTATTCATTAGAGAAAATGTGGAATTTGTCTATTTTTATAGCCCATTCCTTTACCTGTGTAGGAACTATGAAACATTGCAACATGCCATTACACTATTATGTTTTTAGTTCAACGTTACTTTGTGTCTACGTATCTGTGACTAATTAGTTATTTATATCATTCCAGTCACGTATAAGTAGCTTCTTTAGTGTCTACTAGTATATCTCCATTACTTTCAATTGGGCTTCAATATTCTAATGCTTTTCCAACACTTCTTTTCTGTAGTCAGCATGGTAAAGTCACTGACACAGGATATGCACTATTATTTTCCGTAGAATATGACCTGATGAATTAACTAGCTTCAAGAAGTCAATAGGAAAAAATAATACTTGTATTCAATACTTTAGTTACTCCAAAGGAGCCCAGGTTGAGTGTTCTGATATATATACATTTGATCACGTGATATATTCACTTTTGGATGTATTTCATGCATAGAATGCTCACCATTACTATAATTTGCGGAAAAAGAAGTTAAAATAATAGAATTAGACAGGATGAATTCATTACAATGCATTAGAGCAGGATAAGTTTAAAATATTTGTTGACTTTATTACTTCTTCTGAAATTGACGTTCTTCATAAAAAAAGGCACTGTGGCCGAGTGGTTAAGGCGACACCCTGCTATGCAGCTAAGGTGTTGGGATTTTCCTTCGCAAGTTCGAATCTTGTCTGTGTCGATATTTTTTTTGAATTCCTTGCATATATATGATGAACAATCAGTATGTGAAGTTGAATACGATATATTGATCATTTATTTTTGGAATATGGTTTAAATTTGAATAAATTAGATTTTCTCTAGCAACCTGAAAACATATGGGGAGACTCCATCTTTAGTTTGCATCCCTGCAAGACAGTAGACACCTGAAAGTGAAGGATGTAGGATACATAACTAGACCGTTTACTCTCGGTTGGTATGAAGTTACAAAGAAAACAGAAACTATGTACTGAACTTTATCCTCTAGGCATGCTAATTGCTGCAAAATGTTCCAACTTTTAAAATCAAGAAACTACAATGCAAAAAATTAAAATATTAATACAATGGCAACTCAAAGAAGATTCATGAAATTGACATTTATTATAGTATCCTCCCCTGAAATATACCTAGCTTGGAAAGGGAGCAGATATGTCTTTTATCATGGCCTTAACTCTTTAACAAAAAGATGACACTCTACTTGTTGGATGTGCAGCTAATAAAAACTATACAAGGTAATACAATAACTGAAGCAATATAATAATACCTGAAAATTAAAGGAAATGTATGAGCAAGTTGTCCAAGTTTTGAAATAATGGATAATCTCGCAGCCTGGAATATAATTCGGATTTCCAATCGTACAGAAACACGGAAATTAGGCCCTTACTCTGACACAACGTATTTGAAGGAAATATATCGATGAGATCTTTCAAATAGAATTGTCTAAACACTGATATCCCCGTACATCTCGAGGAACCAAGATCATGAATAAGACATCGAAAAAGTGCTTTTATAGCGTAATGACACGTGTAATGGAGATGTATAATCTGGATGAGAGAAATGGGTGAGTTCGAACCAATCCCTTCAGAAAAGTATTGCACTCATATTGTTTGTAATTCGGAAATACCGTTTAGCAGTATCTTAATGGTCTAAATTATTTGAAAAAACTCCCCTAAGCTGAATGAAATCTCGAGATAAGATTCAGTGTCACTGTTTATCTAATGTCTATTACATCGATTTGAGTGGATATGCTAAAAAGCCAAAGTGTAAGTTTCTTAAAGGAATTGGTTTTCTCAACACACCAGCTCCAACTCCTTTAACATGTCCACCTCAACAACTTCCAAATCGCCCAAAGTTTGGCAAATGACCGAAACAATAACCCCATCCAACACTCTCGAGTAGCAGTAAAAGTCCTTGCTCTGTAGAGCCGCAAGAAACGGGCAATTGGCCATCTCAGAAACATCGACACTTGACTGCACCCACAGCGAGCCCTTCAAAGGGGCTATTTCAAACCAAAACTTGCTCAAGTCAATGTTCAATCCGGATCCCAACAACTTAGTGAACGCTTCCTTGAGTGTCCACAACTGATTAAACGTAGTGTATCTGTTTGCTACGTCTGGAATTTGCGCCAACTGCTCAGTTTCCTTCCGGTGGAATATTGGCTCAAACTCTTCCATGAACTGCGTCAGAGACACCGCCTGGCGAGAATGCGACAAGTCTATGCCGATGGGGGTGTTTTCTGGAGAGAAATCAACCACTAAGCTGGTGATGTCGTTGGAATTGCTAGCATTGAATTGCACTGGGCGGTTGTTAATCATCAAGGAAGGCTTCCCGTAGGAGTTGTACTGAAAGGGAACCTGCTGGAATGGCAGAGCGTCAACACCGTTGTGTCGAAGAACAGCATTCAACACATACCTAGTGAATAGCTTACTTACCAAAGTCCTTATACGTGTCTCATTGTCCTTGATCTGCCGCACCTTGATCTGTTCAGGCAAGTTGGCTAGTAAACGGAGCGTGGACTCAAAGTTATAATCATCCAGAAGAAAGCGGGTGAATTGGGGCAAATGTAGACAGAAAACCACAGCGTTGGATTGGCTGAAAGTACTTATATCAAACATACAAGAGAATCGTGAATCTTTAAATTTCCAGTTCCAGAAAATTCATATCTGGGTTATGTAATCATATCGTGGAATAGAATGAAGAGATAACTTATGTTCATTAGTTGATTATTGTTGTAGTGTTTCCATACTAGTTCATTAGTTGATTACTATTGTAGTGTTTCCATACTAGTTCATCTATTGATTTGCATTCTTGGTCTTCTCTGATAATTACCATACAAAAATCAACTCATAATATACTATAGATAGTTCTATGAAGGGAGATCATTTCCCAGTTCAACCTCTATTCATACATACACTGCAAGTTTAACATGGCTAACATGGCTAACATGTGTCACGCTTACATAATCCAATATCAGATCAAATCGAAGAGCAAAGCAAAGCAACAAAGTCCAACTTAAACATGAACTCCGCACCAAAGATCCTCCGTATCAAGAGAAAAAGGAACCAGGACCCGCTCCAGGCACTTATTCTTGAAGACACGCGGAAAATCAAACGGTCCAGGTCGAATCTCGCCTTGAATGACCCCACCACGATACAGCAACACCAGCAACAACAACAACGACAGCCAGAACAAACCGCATACAAACTCTCCCGTACAGATGACTTAAACAGCGCGGACTCATCTGTTCTAGGCTCTGTTCTCTCTGAGTCCTCGTCCAGGAACTTTGTCATCCCCAAGGATGGCCAAACCGAGGAAGACATCACGATTCCCAACGAGTTATCCGATATGCTTGAGAACTTCTTGACGGTCAGCGAAGAGGCCGGTGCGATCGACGACTATGTGTATGACGTGTACTACCTCGACTCGGAGCCATTGACCTCGGCCAACCACCCCAAGTCCCAGATTGGGTACATCCGCTTCTTTGACGACGAGGAAAACAACGGCGAAAATGCTTTGAAGGCGTACGAGCTGGATAAGGACGAGGATAACAGAATCACCGATGACGAGGACTCCAACGCTGAGGATTTCTACCAGAACGACTACCCCACGGATGAAGACGGCTTGGGGTACGGGAATAAGTCCAGCGAGGAAGAACTTGGGCTTGAAGACGACGAGGAGTACGACTTTGAAAAGTTGCGTAGCCGAGCCGGGGGGAACGGGTTCGTGCTTGGCGATGACGACTACGACGACTACGACGACTACGGCGAGATCTCGTATTTGGAAGATGACCACTACGAGCCGGAACCAGAAGAGCCGTTCAAGAGAAACAAGTTCTTTGAGTCGGATGAGTATGACCAGACAGCCATACACAGAGACAGGATCTTTGGTCGTTTGGAGAAGATGATTGCAGACGAGGATGAAGATATGTAACTTTACGTATTAACTATTACATGAGTATGGTAACTAGTGCTCTGAGCTTAAGGATAAAATTGAAGACTGAAGTTTTTCAAGTATTTTAGAAAATTCCCGGTTTTCCCAGTCTCATTAAGCGTACACCAAGATGATGTTTCCAGGCTCAAGGTCTACTCAACAAGACTGGAACATGCTCTCTTTGCTTATTTTTGAATCATGATAGTATGAAAAGAACTGATATCTTGTTCTTTGTAGGTACTTTCCGAGATATGATTCACAAAGTACAACTAACATAACCTCTGTAGGCAAATGAACGCTGTAGGGTTTCTGTTCTGAATTAACTATCAATGATATACTGTATTTACTGGATTACAGAAGATCACAATCAGTATATGCAAAATAATGTTTATTGAATGCAGTACTAATATGTTGGGAAAGTCCACAAGTTAATATTGATTAACTGAGAACCCAGTTGTCTATATGTCTATTATCTATTACTTGTAAATGCATATGCATTAAGTGTTATGAAAAGAAGTGCTCACTCTTTAAAACTTGCCGAATATCGAAATCTCCTCGAGGAGGCGCATTCAAGATCTTCACCTTGCTCAACACCGGATAATACTCCTTCACCCGGACCGGGAGTCTCTCTGTAGGGTACTCTTCGCCATACTCCACCATATGCCTGCCCTCTCTAAAGTACACCTTTTCGCCGTGTTTCTGTATCAAGTCGTTGATTTTCCTGTACTTTCCCTCCATTTCATCAATGAGCATTTGAGAAAACTCTCGAGGCCGTTTCTCTCCGCCTCTCAACTCGTTGATCTCCGCAAACAACTCCTTATTTCGCTTGGAAACCCACACGATCTGGAACGAGTTGAGCACGGTTTTCTGCAAGTCGAGGCGCAACTCGCCTATGATATCGTTCTCGTAGAGCCGCACAAACTGTTCTCGTAGCACCTTGGAAAGCTCGGTCACACTACACGCATGGGTCCAGAAGGAGTCATGCACGGCGACAAACGCATTCCCGCGTGTGTTCATCTCCACGGCGGTCATCAACATGTGGAGCGAATCCATTGAGTGGACAAAGTTGGGCGCCACGGCATTGACCTGTTTCTGCTTGTCGATGGGCGCTAGCGAGTCCGGTTTCTGCACGGTGATGTTCTGGAGCGCCGTGCGCACCCTGGACACCTTCTTGCGCTTGTAGAGCTGCACCACGGGGAAACCCGAGAGCGTGGTCCACTTCATGGGCCGGAACGTATGTCTGTTGAACAAGTTGACTGCGCCGTACTCGCGCTCCACGGTCTTCAAGTGCGCCACGGTCTCCAAGTCCACCGAGTTGACGAGCCGCGTGCAGTTCTTGCCGAGCCACTGCTGGATGAGCGTGGCCCCGTTGAAGATCTGCGAGAGCGAGTCAAGAACTAAGCCGCTGAGGTACATCAGGAGCCGGAGTTTGTTCGTGAGAATGCGGTTGTAGAGTTCCTGGTTATCACTGTGATTCTCACTATGATTCTCTTTCTTTCTATCCATTGAATCTAACACATCATCGATACGATTAGCTATCTGGAGAGCCCCGCCGTGTCTCGTGACCCCGTACACCGTGGTCATCACGGTCTGCTTGATCAATTTACGCAGAAGAAGTGCTAGTGAGAGTTCTCGGAGCTCGGAATTCTCATCAGCACGTACTTTCTGCTCTACAGCACGTAACACGGTCAGGTACGCATCCATCTTGGTTTCTTTTGCAGCCAAATTCACCGCAACCGCGCCCTCTGTGTCTGCTCCTAGTGCTGCAAAGTGCTGGAGCCCATTACAAGAGCCGTCCTGGTGCACAGGGATCCTACTACGGTACTGCTCCACCTTTCCACCCTTCATAACATACTCGTGGATCCGCTTCATCTCGAAACAGAGAGCCAATGTCTGCCACGGTTTCTCCGCCTCCTGCCAGAACCGGCTCAGCATGGGCTCAGCGGCAGCACGGAATACCTCCTGCTTGTTCTCGGCAAACCACGCCATTCGCTGTGTCCTCAGCATCTTGTCCCGGCCGTAGACACCCGCCAACTGGTACACTAACCAGGTATACCCGTCCCTTCCTAGCTCTCTGCTCTCCCAGAACATCATCAAGGAACGCATGAGATCGTCCTGGTAATGCGACACCAACGACACCATGGGGTACGCCCTTCCACGGAAATCAAGGTAATGCGGGAGAAAGAAGGCATCTCCGTTATGGTCCAACGCATTCACAATCGTATGTGTCATTTCAAGCACAATCCGCACGTTCTTCAAGTCGGACTCGTTCTCGAGAAACGGCAACCTACGAGGGATCTTTAAAAACCCGCCGTCACGCTGCATCGCCTGCTGGAACACACTGTTCACTGCCAGGTTGATGGCCCATTTCTGCGAGCCAAGCACGTTGAGCCCGTGGTACGTGGACGCGAGCTGGCCCGAGCGGTGCGCCACGCCGAGGTACTCGAGCGACGTGGCCACCTCGGGCGACAGCACGATCGGTTTCTGGTCGTTCAAGTAGCCGCCACACACGGGCGAGATCCACGGCTCCGGCGGACACAACATGGGGAGGAAGAGCGAGCGGTTGAACGAGAGGTAGTTGGTGTGCTTGAAGCGGTGGTAGTAGTACGGGTGGAGCGAGATCACGCCGAGCTTGCGGCTGTCCTCGTACTCTATCGCGTGAGTAAATGGCGTTGGTGGGCGTTTCGTGGATCCTAGAAGGCCTGGCTCGACTTCCTTGGTTACTTCCTCCTTGCTCACCACTTTCAATACCAAGTCCAATAACCCGCCAAAAAGCTTGATTCCGTCCTCGTTACCAACCTCCGTCGCGCTTCTAGGTAACTGCCCAAGAACTTTATCCGACTTGACCATGCGCTGGAAGTAGAAGAGCAACGCAGAAACTACCTTGACCACCTTGACCTTGCCCTCTGGTGCGGAGAGGGCATGTGAAACTAGCGTCAGGAGAATCAACGTGACCATGCTCTGCTTGGGAAGAGCGTTGAGATGCACCGAGTACTTGAGGAAGATGGCGTCGCTGCTGCTCTCACGGGCGCTTTCCATCTTATTAACCCGGCCAAGCATCTTGGTGTACTCTGCCAAAACTAGCGAGTACCATTCGTAGAGAAGCCCCGGCTGCACGGTTTGCGAGGAGGGTTTTTCCGGCTGTTCTAGTGAGTCCATGAGCCGAAGCATATACTTTTCCACCGTCAATTGCCGTTTCTTGTTATCCTGCAAATACTTGTCCAAAAAGAGGGGTTGATGCAGAGGGGGTAGAGAGTCGTATTCGTCGTACACTTTTATGGGCTGTTTGGGCCCCGCTATCCACTGGCAGAGTGTCTCGAGACTGACAAAGCCGTTTTCGTCCTCGATATCTACTTCTATCTCGGTTTGGTCCGGTTCTATCCATTCTTTCGGTTGTAGAGACTGGCGGAGTCGTCTTCTGCAAATGTCCCGGAACGAGTCAAACTGGTCCTTGGTTGGGAGAATCAGCGCGATTTCATTGACTTCGTGTCGGCCTTTGACTATCAAGCAGATACACTTTTCTATGGATTCTCTGAAGATTCGGTCCTGGACGGTGTTTGTGGATGTTTTGAGATGGCATTTCATAAAGTTGACAATGAAGGCATGATGTATTTTTAGTATGGAGCTGTCCACTACGGGTTTCTTCCGTTTCACCTTGGACTTTTGTAGTGTGTTTTGTTTACTTGTAATGCCCTTCTCTCTCTTGGCCCAATCTTCGTATATCTTTATCAAATTATGCACATTCACGTCATTTCCAAAACTGCTCAACAACAACAGTACACACGACACATAACTCTCTCGATCCACAGCTATTCTCTCAAGCAAACTTCTCAGGCGATTGAAGTCATTTTGCCACACCGATTGGAGATACAAATTGAGTAATACCCTTTTGTTGGTTTGGATAGAACGTTTTGTAGGCACAAGTGGAAGCTCTAGATCAGTTGCCTTGGGTATTCCGATTGTCGAGTTGCATCGTACCTGGCCCAACCGTCGTATAAGCCTGTGTATCTGAGTCTTCATGAAGTGGTTGGGAATTTGGACTCAGGTCACGTGGAGATGAGATGCTGATGGTTAGTATGGGGAAGGTCATAGGGAAAAAGGGGATTCTAGTGGTTTGAATGGTTGGGTAGAATTGGTACTGTTTAGCTTAACGTTTAACCTACTGTTCTGTTCTCCTGATTGATACTCATAATAATCCAAGCAGATCAGTGAAAAGTGATGGAAAACATATGTACATAAAGACTGGCAGTTACGTTACGGTTTAGGACGGCTATGGTACTAATTCCAAATCTTACGGTATTTATGGATATTTACATCCACCTCCTATCGATCGTTGTGCTTTCTAGATGAAGAATGATTTGGATCTGTATTCTAGAGATCGGATATTGGAATTGTTAAAAATATCAGATTATCTTCGTACCTCGATATTCATGATATTCATTGATTTCGACTTGATATTGTGTTTCTCTACTCCCAATATTCTACTCTACATTCCAATACACTATTATTCACATTCTTCAATATTTCGCTATATATCATTTTTGTGATATTTTCTACCCAATCAGGCAACTCGCCGTTTGCCGCGGTGTTGAGTCATTTCTTATCGATTTTTCAATTCCTTCTTCTTCTTCCTCTTCTTCTTCTTCATCATCAATGACCATTCTCTCTAAAGCAGCTAGATTCGTTCCCAAAACAGGCGTCTACCCCAAAGGTTTCATCGTGGGAGGAGCACATTCCGGCGTCAAGAAGTCCGGCGCCTTGGATCTCGCTTTACTCCACAACACACACGGCCAAGCCGTGGCAGCAGGAGTGTTCACCAAGAACAAGTTCAAGGCCGCTCCAGTGCAGGTATCCACACAGATCTTGAAGGAAACCACGCAGATCAACTCGTTGGTGGTGAACAGCGGGAACGCAAACGCAGTCACCGGTGCCCAGGGAATGAAGGATGCCAGAGCCATGGTGCAAGCCACCGACGGGGTGTTTGGAAACGCCGCCAACTCGTCCTTGGTGATGTCCACGGGTGTCATTGGCCAGAACTTGCCCATAGACAACATCTTGGCTGGGATTCCCCAGTTATCCAAGCAACTAGGCCTGACCCATGAACACTGGATCAAGTGTGCCCAGGCCATTTGCACCACAGACACCTTCCCCAAGCTCGTGACCAAGAGCTTTGAGCTCAACGGCACCACATACACTTTGGCCGGGCTTGCCAAGGGCGCAGGCATGATCTGCCCCAACATGGCCACACTCTTGGGTTTCTTTGTGATGGACTTGCCTGTGGCGTCTTCCGCCTTGAAGAAGATGTTGACCCATGCCACCGACAGATCCTTTAATAGCATCAGTGTGGATGGTGACATGTCCACCAACGACACCATTGTTGCCATTGCCAACGGAGCGGCTGGTGGTGCTGAAATCACAGAGGTTTCGCCCGAGTACGAGGTTGTCCAGGATGCGGTCACGGACTTTGCCCAGCAATTGGCCCAATTAGTGGTCAGAGACGGAGAAGGTGCCACCAAGTTCATCACGCTCAGTGTGAAGAACGCCTTGTCGTACGCCGATGCCAAAACCGTGGCGTCCTCGGTGGCCAACTCGTCGCTCTTCAAGACCGCCATGTACGGCAAGGACGCCAACTGGGGCCGTATTCTCTGTGCCATTGGCTACTCCGATATTTCCGCCGAGTCTGTGATTCCAGAGAAGACCAACGTCAGCTTTGTGCCTACGGACGGCAGTGAAGCTTTGAAGCTTTTGGTAGATGGAGAACCTGAATTGGTGGATGAAGCCCGGGCCTCCGAGATTTTGCAGATGGAAGACTTGGAGATCGTGATAGATTTGGGCACTGGCGGGCTGCAGGAGGCCAAGTTCTGGACGTGTGACTTGACCCATGAGTATGTGACGATTAACGGGGATTATAGATCGTAGGAATTATATGGAATAATATATTGCATTCATGTTTTAGTCTTTACTTTTTTCAGGTAGATTAATTTTGCAGCCACTGTTAGGATCCTGGCCTGGTTCCTTTACTTGTAACTGAGTCATCACTCCTTCTTTGTTAGATACTGTTCGGGTTGAGAACACTTACTTACCCTCTAGAAGTTTATCACGCGTACTTGTTCCGCGTGTTTGCTATACTTCCTAGAAGGGATATCCCCTTTAACCACTTCATGTCACTTGGACCGAGGACCTACTCCCCACTCCAGAAAGTACGTCCTCCTCTTTCTGTATTCCTGTTTAGTTAATCAATTAGTTACTATTAAACGATGCCTAAACATCAACGCTCTAAGCCTATAAGCACAAATCAATAATTTAAGCTTATGAAGACTGAATACATGTGATACTATGAATTAAATGTCAAATGAGTATTCTTACCGTATTCTTGTTATAATGTTCTGTACTTTTCAGCCATTATTAAGGACTACTACAAAGAGTTTCTTTACTAGTACTTTTCAAAAGTACCCTCTTACTTTTACCCTCTTGGTTTTTTATTCATATCTGGGATTAAATATTTTCGTAAAACCGAATGTTTCAAGTATGAATTTTCATCGCATATGGAAGTTACTAGATCTGTCTCATATCATTCATGTCGTTCAGTTCATTCTACCCTTTATTATTCCACGAAGAACTTGGAAAGCTCTTTCTGTTTCTTACTTCAATATCTCTTCTGTTTCTTTCATCTATGTCTTTTTCATATCTATTCTATATCTATTCTCTATCTATTCTCTCTCCTTATCTATATTCCCTATCTATACTCCTTATTTATATACCTTATTTATACTCTCTATACTCCTTATTTTTTTACTCCTTATTTTTACTCCTTATTTATACTTTATTTATACTTCCTATACTCCTTATTTATACTCTATTTATACTTTATTTATACTCCCTATACTCCTTATTTTTACTCCTTATTCATACTCCTTACTTTTACTCCTTATTTTTACTCCTTACTATACTCCCTATTTATACTCTATTTATACTCTATTTATACTCTATTTATACTCCCTTTTTTTTAACTTAATGAAATATATTAACTATACAAATCTATTATACTCCATATACACCCCTCCACGTGACCAACGCGATCAATATAAAATATTCAGTTTAACAGTACAACACAGTTACACCAGATGGGTACGGACGAAACACCAGTCAGCAACATAGCCGAACTCCCGGAAGGAGAGAGCGGTCGCGTAAAGCAGAATGAACGTATTCTATACGCATGGATCGCGCGCTACCTGGTTCTGCCCAATCTGACAACGGTCAGTCTCACCATGATAGACTTCACCACAAACCATCTCACCGCAGGTACACACCTGAGTTCGTGCCAAATAGGCCCCGTAGATATAGACAAAGAAGCCAATTTTTTCGTGGATATATTTGAGGACCGTTTTAATCTGTTTAAGCAGCAATACAAGACGGTTACTGGGTACGACCTCAAGCTACTGGGCAACACTAACAGACACCACGTCGATATCAGCAGCTACTTCCTTCTAGTCAGAGCCAAGGTGGCGATCCGCAAATACAACGGCAGAACAGATGGGCTCATTCGGACGATAGATGTTCTTGCAGATAACACCCAGATCCCGGAGCTGCATGCGCCCTACTTGAATGGCTTTTACGAGCGTTTCACCAAAATCATTCCCTTCCTGCTCATATGGGCCAGCACCCACAAGTCGGTCTTGCCCGAGACCTTGGTCAGCATGATCCGGAACCACGACATCAAACTCCGCGCAAGAAACCCAATTGAATCCGTCCCGGACACACAGCACCAGGACGATTACAGCGACGAGGCGAGCGATTTCGAGTGGGACGACGACCTGGATGTAGTGGGGGGCATTGGAGCGACGGAAGTGAGGATGAGAATCACAAATAACGTGGCGTCGAACCATGAGACGGGGACTCTGGACAGGCCCGAGGTGGTTAGCAGTGGCAGCGAAGCAGGCACCACGGTACAAAGCCAGTTGTTTCATATCAAGAGCGAGAAGGATGATCATATCATCCACGATCTTAGCAAGCACGATAGCAATCACGATCATAGCAAGCACGATCTGAATAGCGACCGCCAGCAAGACTACCCTCAGGTGTTGGACTCTGAAGCTCAGTATTTCCCAGAGGAACTCAATGAAGATGAAAGAAGATTCAGAGCGTCTCTTGACCAAGAAAATGAACCAAGACCAACTGACCAGGAAGGAAGTGTTCCTAACGAGGGAAGTATACCTAACGAGGGAAGTTTCCAGGAGAGAGAAAGAAGTGTACCAACGGACCACGAGAAAGCGCTGAGCACGGAAACGCCGCAGTATGGTCATGAAGACCTGGTAGTTAGGGAGATACAGGCCCCTCTGTCCCAAGGACTGGACGATGTCCCGCCAGAACAGCAGGAGAGTGGAGATGAGGACGAAATCCAGACTCCTTACTTCACTGGTGCAGCCCAGGAAGACTACGAAATAGAAGAAATGGAAGAAATTGAAAAAGAGGTGTATAACGTGACCTCGCTCAATTTGGCTTCACCGGAAGTTGGCCAGAAGTATACAGTCATGGCGTATGTGGTGGGCACCATTCCAATGGACTTTTCCAAGGTGTGTGCCAAGCACTACTATCTTGACGAGGCCAGTGAGATCCAAGAAAGCGACCCCGAGACCCGGGACTTGCATCTTATTGTCACACAGGCCAAGGCTTGTCTCCTAACGCCTGTGAACTCGATCAACGCGCAGATCGCGGCCGAGGATCTTTTGGAGTTCTTTAGGGAAAGCCGGGTCGAAGCCTTGTACTCAAAGATGGAAACTTACAAGAGACTTATGAATGAGTTCTTGAAACTGAAAGAAAAGAAGGAATTGGAATTGGACCTTTACTATGAAAAAGATTATTCCTGGACGGTGAAGGGATTGGACTTCCACGAAATGATTTCGTGAGGAAGAGCGGTTGGAAGTAGTTGAAGGGAGAACCACTGAATAGAGGAACGTAGATCAGCGGAACGAGAAACTATATGAAATTATATTAGAATCAAGCATAATATGAGTTGTGTGTTACACACAAGATGCATTGAACCCCGTAGAAAGTTGAGGATTACAACGAAACATCATAGATGATTTTTGGTCCTTTTCTCTTAACAAAACTTTGTGGACTACAATAGTAATAATAAAACATAAATGTAAACTAAACTCTATTCGTTGTTCTTGGGTGTTTTCTCTCCCTGGGCTTGTGGGCTTCGAATGGATGGGCTTCCGATGGTTTCGGCCGTTCTATCTGCAACTATTCCCCCTAGGGCTTTTGCCACGACCGTGCCCACCTCGATGGCGCTGTTGACTCCCCTGTTGTTGATTGCCGAGTTCACGATGCTTTTCCCCGTGATGAAGCTTGTTTCGGCCGCTCTGATTCCGCTACTGACAGTGTTTTTGAAGCCCTGCATGCTCTTGTCTATGCCGCTGATACGGCGAACCAAGCCCACTATGGGCCAGGGAACGGCACGAAACACGGGAATGAACTTGCTGTAGTAGGGGAGCTTGATCTCGCCACGACGCCCCAAGTCGGTGGCCGTGAAGATCTTCTTGGCCACATACCGTGGGTCGAGTTCTGGCGCAAGAAGGCTGGAGGGGGTCTTGACGCCCAGAAACATGCGTGTCTGTAACTGGCCGGGACAAACCAACAAGGTCTTGACGCCGGACTGCTTGAACAAGGGAGCTCCTAGCTCGTAGGTGAGCGACTCGTGCAACGCAATCAAGCCTGACTTGGACGCACCGTAGGCACTGAGTCTTGCTGGGCTCATGTAGCCAAGCACAGAAGCTACCGTGATGATGTAGCCCCTATCCTGCAGCAACATGTCTGGGAGAAACGCCTTGATGGTGTAGAAGCTGGACACCAAGTTGACCAGGATGGTGTTCTCGATCTCTTCACAGCTCAATTCCAACACAGACTTGCCTGTCATGATGCCCGCGTTGTTGATGAGCACGCTGACGGGACCCACTTGCTGTGCAATCTTGTACTGGGTCATCAACACCTGGTTGCGGTCACTCACGTCACAGGGGTAGTAGTATACGCCCTTGACTCTGTTGTCAACGCTGGGCACCCTGAGATCCATAACAACCACTTTGCCGCCGCTGGCTGCAAAAATGGTGGCGATCTCCTTTCCCAAGCCAGACCCGCCGCCGGTGACAAGGACCACGTCACGCTGTGGATCGTAGTATGTCCCGGCCAAGTGCTTGGCCAGTTCTCTCATTCCCTTCACTAGCTGGTAGTATAATGTGCTAAACATGTCTGGTGATAAAGTGTAGATTTCAGATTTGTGCAAGCGGCTGCGAAAGAATTGAAAATAGGAAAATAAATAAACACAATAAATGAGAGATAAATAAGAATAGATTATGATAGATTATGATGGATTAACGAGATGGTAGATCAGCAAGATGGTAGATTAACGAGATGAACCATATTATGGTACTACTATGACAGATGACAGATGACAGATATAAGTGGATGGGTTTGATCTTGTTTGGATGAATTGGTGTAGTGATATATTCATACACCTTGCACAAATTAGAACTCATCCAGCTCCCTAATACACCTACTTCTAATACTTGATATAACACAAATCACTTCAACCAAGCCAATCAGTGTACTAGTCTCTTGTCACCTTAATATCCCCGCTTACCTAATCTTTTACCAAGGAACCATCATATTTTCTCAAATTTTTCATCACATCAAATTTCAACCTCCACCAACAAGCAGCCAAAGATGTCATCCTACGCCATGTTCAAGAACCTCCCCACCTCCAAGATCCTGAAACAGATTGCCAGGTTGAACTTAATTGTGGGAACCCAGGAAAACGCATTCAAGCTCGGGCCATCCGTCAATAAGGTTGAGTTATTGCTCATACAAAAGAACCAACACGAGCCTGCCATTGGATTAAGAAAGTTCTGGAAGTATAACTTGCCTGTGTTGAAGTTCCACAACGCCGACTTGGACTTTGTGGTGACGAGAATCAAGGTCAACAACAAGGAAGAAGTGCTCAAGTGCCCAATCAAGATAATAGTACACAAGTCCAACGGGAAGGTGGAGATTGACTGTGCTCACCTGAACCAAAGCAAGATCCTTAAGAAATTGGTCAAGGCCACTGACGCCGAGGTGGTCAGTCCTCAAGAACTTAAGAGCCTCCAGGTTGGAGATTTATAAGGTTTCAAGCACTAATTATATTGAATATTTCTAGATGAACAATATTCACCAAAAGAATACAGAACCCCCACTCGACCCGGCGTGTGAACCCACAAGAAAGTACAAAAGATGTTACGAAACATTAGGTTTAAAAGGAAGTGAAAGACATAGTGGTAGGCTTCACTACCCTAGATTTCATTATGCATACTTGTAAATATATAATAAAACATTTAAACCGCAACACCACAGCCCCCCTTTCTATTAACATCAGCTTCACCCTTCTCGTAAGATTAGTGTCATTCCTTTTTCTGTAAAAATTGAATCATTTCCTCCCTTCCCTTGCTTTCAATCAATTTTTTAATATACAACAAATCTTCCACTTCACAGGGATTGATGGATACACTCTTGGAAGACTCCGCGCACGCGATCTCCACCAATTCCTTAAAATCAAAGGGATTTCTAGTAGGGGGAGGATTCCCCTTGTATTCTCCTTCTTGTTGTGAGAGCTGTTCCACCACATCCAAAAACATCTCCTCCTCGCTTCCCTTCTTGTCGTACTTTTCAATGTTACTCAAGATGGAGTTTCTCTTCACCTTTGATGTGAAATCTAAGATGACCAGCTCCTCGGGGATTCTATACACATACGGTTCCTGCTTGGGCAAACACACAACCTTTGAGTTGATGGAGGACACTCCTGTAGAAGTGGCCACGTTATTTGCAATGCCGGTGTTGTTTTCGTCCTCCTCCTCGAGTTCCCGCAAGGTAGTTGCCCCGTCGGCCTCGCCAATCACAATCTCGCATTCTCTGGCCATTCGTAAGAAGCCGTTCCTCAAGCTGGGGTCCACGATCTGGCATCGGCCCATGCGCCGCACCTTGAACCCATCTGGAATCAAGTTATCCACGTGGTTGGGACACTTCCACTTGCTTCCCAACTTCTTGGGCCCCATCATGGGCTCCTTTAAGCAGTCAATGTGCCATACCAAGGGACAGTACTCGCAGTGCGCCAAGGTGCGCCTGCCTAGTCCTGATTCTCCACACCGGTAGCAGAGGTGTGCCACGCCATCCTTGTCGTACAAGAGATCGACGTCTAGGTCCTCGTTGGTGTTGTAGCCTGCGATTTGCGAGCCGGATGTTTTCATGTTCTGTGGCTTCATCGTGGCATCCGCGTAATCACCACCAGGCCCTGTGTGGACTCCCAAAAAGGTGTTCTCACGAGTATCTCTGGGAAGCTGGAACTCCCGCGGGTTCCTCGGCAATAGCGTGTTGAAAAGCGGCCTGAAAATGCCCGGGGGAACCTCCAGAAGCGGAATATAAAACTTCTTGTGCATTTTCAGCGACACGTCAGGTGAAGATCCCTCGTCTCGCTTCTCTCGCTTATACGTGCATTCTCTACAGAACCACTCGTCTTCCGGCGGCTCTTCCAACGGCGGATCACAGCATGTGAAATGGAACAGCTTGGGACACATCTCGCAGCAGAGGAAGATCCCTGTGCCTAGACACGACGAGCAAAAGTCGTCATTGTCTGGTGCCTCTTCCGGAACTGTGTCTTTTACTACAGGCACAGGTACAGAGAGAGACGGTTTCTTGGGCGAGATGACCAATCGCACCTTCTTGCTCTTAAAAGGTACCATCACCTCGGCACTACGCTTCGGGGGCGTGCTGGGACCAAGGTTGGGAATCTGGGTAACTTCGGGACTGTCTAGTGTAACTTTGGAACCAGACTTCCGCACGTGATGTGTTCTGGATGATGATGATGATGATGATGCTAATGACGATGGAGGAGGGCTCGGGGTCCTGGATGGTGTGGAGGGTGTTTGCAAAGTGTCCCTTTTCCTCTTTCGGTTTTCTCTTGTTTCTCTTTTCTCGCCCTTTCCCTCTTTTTCCGTACGAATCTGGCTCAATTCTCCATCCTTGGATACCAACTGCTTCCGGTATTTCTGCTCCACCGGCAGCACTTCCGCGGAATCAGACTTGTCAGAGAGTGGACGTTCTACTTCAACGGAGCCCTCTCGGGATTTTTTCTTTTTGCCCCACTGTGCTTCCTTCTTGATTTTAGGCGTAGGGAAGGCCTCCAAGGGAAGCCCCGTGTAAGACGGCACGGGATCGGCCAAAGGAGGCTCCTCAAAGAATCTCTGTGGTAGCTGAACCTGTTTTAGCCTTTTTGACTTTCGCTTCGATTCTGGCTCTGATTTTATGGGAGATGTTTCGTTGTGTTTTGAAAATGATAAACGTGTTTTCAGGTTTAAATCAGCCAATTTAGGGGTTGATGCTGTGGAATTTTGCAGCGAGTCCTGTGACAGGGCTCTCGACGACTTGGACGCTGGTCTAGACGTATTTGATGGCTTCTCGAGATTTGACGGTATATCGTCTAGCACGTTGCTGTGACCATTTCTGGAGTTTGTAGGGGAAAGTCTCTCGGATTTCCTTCTCTCATGTGTCAGCTTAGCGATCCTTCCGTTAGCCTCCAGCAGTTTGGGCTTGGACGCTTTGTTTAGTTTGGGAGGTCTTCCTGGTTTTCTAGTCTTGATAGCAAATTTGCCTGTTTTGTCAGCTGGTTTCGACTCTACCGGAGAGCTTTCTCGGGAACTGGATCGTTCTGTGGAGTGTGGAGACGCGGGAGCCATTGGATTACCGGTGGAATGCTGGCGTTTCATTCCCGTGGTTAATAAAGAAGAGTGGTGAAAAAGTTAAACAGACAGTTTAAGAAATATCGCGGTGGGTTTCCTGCAGGTTGGTGATGTTTGATACATGTGTTACTGGAGTACTAAAAGGGTATCAGACTGGTGTAGAGGCTGAAGAGAGGTTGGAAGTGGGTTTGAAGGGTGGGGTTTGCTACCTGTGGGTGATTTATAGTGTAATTTCTTGTGTATGTCTTTAGCAAAGATGCTTGCGATATGTTGGAAAATCTGTGTCCATGCACATCTTGGAGTTTTAAAATACAGAGAATAGCTCGGTACAGAGAATAACGAGGGTATCTGCATTTTTAAGTCTTGTTCATCCATTGGTCCAGTCCTTTTACGCGTTTGTTTCTCTCGGTTACCCTTTCTTTACACTACCTGTATTTTTCAAAATTTTTATAATTTTGGGTGCAAATTTTGAAAAAACAAAAAAAAAGTGTGAAAAAAATTAGTTGCAAAAACATTCAGTCGAAATATTTATTATCCTATTAACTTGTAAATATTACAAGAATTCTAATCCATTAGGGAAGTAGCCTGTATGATACTTTAATACTAGGCTTGGATCTGACTCTGTATTTGGCATTGATATTGGAATTTGCACTGGTATTGGCTCAGGTTCAAGTGAAGTTTCAGGCTCAGGTTCATGTTCATTTTCATTTTCATGTTCAGGCTCATGTTCAGGCTCAGGCTCAGGTTCAGGTTCAGGTTCAGGTTTTAGTTTTGATCTTGATCTTGTTCTTGGTTTTGGTTTTGGCCCTGGTTTTGGTTTTGGTTTTGGTTTTGGCTTTGGTTCTGGTTCTGGTTCTGGTTCTGTTTCTGGTTTTAGTTCTGTTACTGGTTTTAGTTTCGGCTTTACTTTTCCCTGTCTTTCTCTATTTTCCCAAGCCTTCTTAAGTGCTAGCTTTCGTTTGGAGCAGGTTACTTGAGTGTCCAGGAACCTAACCTTCTTAATGGGCGCTGAGTTCGGTTTAGATCTCTTCTCCATGGAAATAACTGGTTTGAGTATTCCCATTTCATAACCACGCTTTTTCTGATTCCGCATCAAGTCACCAACCTTACCTGAACTAGACGAAACATCATCATCTTTGGTTTCTTCAATAGTTTTCAAATCCCCATTTTCTTCCAGTTTTTCCAAGGGCAGTTTTATCTCAATCCCAGAGAAGAGTTCTTTAACGACCTCTTTCATTTTGACCTTTTTACCAGGCTTTTTCTTGAGTTTATCAAGGACATCAGAATACTTATCAAGCTCCAGTTTAGATACCTCTTGTTGATTATTTTCACTGCGACCTTGCAGAGGACGGGAAATGTCCTCTTTACTCTGCGATTGGGGTTCTGAACTGGTTGGTTCTTCGGAGATCTTTGAACTTTCTGGGGTAAGATTTGGACAGACTTCTGGAGATTTGTCTGACAATTCTGTCTCGTCTGGAGCTGGGGGAGTTGGCACCTCTTTAGGAGTCTTTTTCTTGTTTTTTCTTCCGGTGCTTCTTTTTCTAGTAGTTCCTTTGCGTTTTCCCTTAGTGGATCTACGTATGCCCGTTTTAAACGTTGTGTTTGTTCTCCACCAGTCCTTGTTTTGTTTATAGACCGGAGCGGCACGTTCCTTCACTTCAAACCCCCATTCTCCTTCATATTTAACCCCCTCATATTTGTTAATCAACTTGGTGTAAATAGAAGTACCCATCCTATTTGTGCCTCTTTCCTTTGCAACAATCTCTTCCTTCTCAACAATCTTCTCCTTTAACTCCTCGGTCACCTCTTCGTTGCCATCTTTAGCAGCAAAGTACTCCAACAAGTAGTTGAAATCGCCCCAATCTTCAGTCTCATACCACTTCAAACTCAGGACTGAATTGGTCATTGTAGTATCAATGTGAATGCAAGGAGATTTTTTAAAATCAGAAAGTTTTTTCAAATCCAAAGAGGAATTTTTTTTGCAGCCACAAATGGACACAAAGAGAAATGATTAAAGTGGGAGAAATGAAGAATACTCTGTTGAATATGCTCTTGATGCTTGTTTAAAGGATTTCATAAGCGTGTATTCATCCATATTATTATATGTTAGACTTGTTTTGGTGATTCTTTAGGACTCATTTCCAGACCTACTTGAATTTCTCAATGGTTTAATATCCCGTTTGCACCTATATTTGAGCAATTAAACAATACTAAACAAGGACTCTCAAAATGGCTGCTCAGAGACTTGGTCAACCTAATTCCTACTTAAAACAGCCATAACTGATGTTTTACACTATATACGAGAAAAGTTTACAAAGAACAGAAAAGGCTACTAAAATACAAATGAAGCTGAGTCCAGCATTATAAGTAATAACCTTAACGATCACTTATACTAGTAGAGTTTCAACAGATTTACAAGAAGAATATGTACGATACATGTATCTGAAGCCATCAACTAGATAAGCCATACATTAAAATCCTATACTTCTCTATGATGTCCAAGGCTATTCAAAGGCCTTTAAAAAAACTTACTTCTCATAATTTACTTGGGAATTCATTCTTAATTGTACGTAAGCTTTATAGGATCTTAATTGAATCATGGTTTTAGCATACTTTAGACACTCGATCTACTTTCTTTGGAGCTCCTTTTCCACCTCCTTGTAGACTGGAATACTGCTTCCTGCACCCTTTTTCTGAATTACCAAACTACTAGCAGCCGTGGCAAACTCAATCGAGCTCTTCAAATCCTTTCCCTCTGCCAATTTGGTCACTATTCCTCCAAAGAATGTATCTCCTGCTCCTGTAGTATCCACCACATTTTCCACCTTTCTCAGTGGAGTGAATTCCACATCTGAACCTTTTTGCTTAGCAATACACCCTGAAGCGCCCATTGTTATGACCACTATAGAAACGTTCTCCTGGGAGATTAATTTGTGAAGGTCTTCGCAAAGAGAGGTGAGTTGCTTGGAGTCTCGAGTGAATCCAGGAATAAGAACTTCTCCCACATCCAAGGCCTCGCCTTCGTTGAGAATAAGCAAGTCAATATTAGAGAGGGCATCCCGTGTGATGAGCTCCTTTTTGAAGGGAGAGGGATTGTAGCAAACGTTTATTGAAGAATCGAACGCCTTGATGGCGTGAATGGTTTCCAATGGGGTTGGGAATTCGTTTTGAAGAAGAACAAAGGAAGAAGAAGAGCTGTTCCCAAAGTACTTTGGAATCTCGTTTTCAATACGTAATTCACCATTGGCACCGGGAGTTATGAGAATACGGTTCTCTCCGTCTTCTTCCACGAGGATCACCGCCACACCGGTCGGCTTACCCTTGACAAGCTCAATAAACTCTGTCAGTGCTCCTGACAGCGCCAATTCTTGAACGAGCTCTGTTCCAAACGAATCTTCGCCCACTCTTCCTATCATTCTGACTGGGGTGTCTTGGGAGAGTCGGGCACAGGCCAAAGCTTCGTTGAAGCCTTTTCCTCCAAGATGCGTTTCAAAGGAGGAAGCCTGGATGGTCTGGCCTGCCAATGGAACAGTGGAGGTGTATGTGACCAAGTCGTAGTTCAAGGAGCCGATAATGGTGATCATGCTGGTTGTTGGTGTGGTTGGTTGTACATCTCTCCGCGTTTCACGAAATGAGAACAAGAGTTATGTAATAGATTTCGACGAAGTGGAGAAGTAACGATGAGAGAAACAGTAACAACTGAGTAATAACTTAGAATCACTCACTTGAAACAAACAAGTCATGGATATAAAACTTTTAGTTTAACTCTTTCTCATATTTGGCATGAACTATTCTATATTAACACATCGTATTACATAGACATCTGTGAGATTCTTGTCTATTAGAAACAACTATCTGGTTTTGATGAGAGGACAAAGCCACGAAGAAAAGATAAAAGAGGAATATATATTGGTGTAAAGCTGAATCATAAGTGCTAGAATAAGCTAACATTGAGATTGGATACACGAATAATACATAGAGACTTAATAAAGATTGGTAATTATCTATACATAATCCCATCGAAGTATTAATCATAGGCAAGACAGAGGGCATTGAGGTAAACACCCTGGTTGCCAGCCATTTTCTAGGGGTCATAACAGATTAAGAGTCAAAATATAAGCATCACAATTTTAATAGCTGAAGAAAGGAGAGAATCCCAAGAAGATCCAGTTTGAGATATTGGATTCACTCAACACGCAAACGATTCGATATCAAATTCTCTTAATGTTACACTCAATGTTATTATAGCAAACCTTTTAAAATCAACACAACAAAATGTCTGATTTCTTATCTGAATGTTTTGATATTTCCGCTTTGGGATCATGATTGCAAAAACGACTTTATGTGTTGAAGTAGCGGAAGCAGATGTAGACAAATGCCAGGTTTATAACTATCTGGACTATGTAAAACAGAGATGTGAAGTGTATCTATCTGATGTATGATCAATCGTGCTATCCATAATACTTGTGCCACTAATTAAGGGGTGTTCTTTCGTCTTACCAGCCACAAGACCCCAACTGCACCCTTACCACAAAACCTGCATCATTACAAAATACACATTGAACCAACGGGACTTCTTCTTCCAACACTACAAAGGCTAGAACCGTGTGATACCTACTATTCTTTGACAACATGCTATCAGTGGAAGGCTGCATGATCAGTGACTATATACAAAAGGTCCCCAGTGAAATATGGGACCGGGTCTTTTTCTATTTAACCCCGAAGGAGTGTCAGGAGATCTCCTTGTTCCCGTTTTTCACCAACCTGGCCGTGAAGAGAATGGTCCGGAGGGTTTGCCTTGGACACAATTTCAACGTCATAGACTTTGACGACACTTCAACAAAAATCCAGTGCAAGTTCTTTAACGAGTTTCTACATTTTAGAAAAGGATGCCCACCTGGAATTCTCCATGTAAAGGGCACTGCCGACTGGAATTATGCAAAATATGAAATCCCAAATATCGAAAAGTACTTTAACAAAATAGAATACTCCCAAGGCATCCCCACTGATAACTTTATCCCCCCGGCTACCCTTGACAAGGGCAATGCCAAGGTTTCTGTTTCGATCGACCATCTCACTTTAAAAGATGGAACAGGAGACCTTGATCAAGCATTCCACAGCCTTAGAAGTTTAGAATTGACCAAGTTCACTATTTCAGGAAAGCAAACCGCTTTGAAATTGCACAAGTTGAGCATTAACAATTGCCCCATCCCGATGGAATTGTTGAGAAATCTGCCCAATATCCAAGAAGTCGTCTTTAATAATCCAACCTACACAGAAGAAGTCGATTTGAGGTTCTTAAGAGCCCACAAATTTAACTTCAAAATATCTCCAGCCAAATTTCTACTTCCAGAAACTATAAAAGAATTGACACTCTCGGATGCAACCATCTCGTTGGCCGATCTTGTAAAGTATTCCAAGCTTGAGAAGTTCAAGCTGTATAGGGTGGGGTTTCTTGACAAGGAGGTCAGTTTTGAGAGCTTTCTAAACCTAAAGAGCATTGAGATTTTAGACTTTCAAGTTAGTGGGCTCGTTAGACAAGTTGAAACAACCACAACCACCTTGTTTGAAGGGTTTTCCACCAGCAATTATTTCACTGCAAAATGGCCCCCCAAGTTAAAGACCCTCTACGTGGGATTCCGATTCTTGGGCAATTTTGTTGATTCAGATATGGTGTATCCCAACTCGTTGAAGAGCGTGAAATTTATAAAGTTCCAGAGCTTCTACAGTTCAAAACTATTCAACGTGTACGGCAATGTGAAAATGCCTCTTAATTTCTCTTCAAACTTGGAGTACTTGGAATTAGACTGCATCAACATTGAGTTGTTTGTCAATTTGATCCCACTTCCGAGACTTAGGCAAGTCAAGATTTCGGCCACCTCCTATAAGCAAGTTGAGTTCAGAAACACAAATGCCACCTACTTTGAGTTTGTAAGCCTGTTAGTTGTAACTGATTTTTCAACTGTCTTACTTCCAAGCTGCACCCAATTGGTGAGATTAAAAGGTTTCAAACATGAAAACCTTCCAGATACTATAAGAGTAGTTCTGAAAACAATCCTGGACTCTTTTACCTATCTACATTATCCTAGCTACAAACCACATCAAAAAGGAGCTGTATCGAAATCGGCTCACCCTAGTCGCCTAGACTTTCTTCTAAGACCCGTACCATTGAAAAACGTCCTCGAGCATAAGCAGATCCAGGAAGATCTTAGAGAAACTTTGAATAGTTTGAACAATTCATGTGGCTTGTTGTTAGCAGGAGACTGGGACATCAATTTAATCCGAGATATCCCTAAGTTCGGAAAGTTGGTTTCGCTAATGGATAAAAAGGTGATCCATATTCTCTTGATGGTTAATGAGACTAGAGTCTACTTACAGGGAATTCCGGAACCCGTATTATTGCCATGGGTGGTTGGGGACTTGTACAAACCAAAGCTATGCATTGATTCCTAAGAACGCTGATCTTTTATTTCACACACCAAGGAAGGAAGTTATGTGAGTAGACATGGCCACCTGGTGTTTACATTCTTGTTATTCTGTGTTTTTACATTTTTGTTATTTCTGTTTCTACTTAATATTCTGGTTATCTCATCATAAATTCTGGCTCATGTAGAAGTCACAACTAGACATTTTGTTTCGATTGTGTATTCTTTGGTTCATCCTGAGACCATATTCTCCCTAAGTAGTGTGATTACAGTGATATAAACAGAGACCAGAGATGGGGAGTTTCCTTGAAAGAGTCGATTTTAACTTAACCAGAGTGTGATAATTCCACAGAAATATTTCTTGAAATTTGAGGCATATTGACGCCAGTTATGCGATAAAGTTCTTGATCAATTGGATCATATGAGAAATTTGCAGTCGCAGGCAAGCGACACAAGTCAGTAAATGACCTTCTTAATTGTGTTATGTGGCTGTTTCATGATGAATCCTTCATTTTGAAATAATGACGCTATCATCTTCTCAGCCAACACTTCAAGGCTGTGCAGGCATTTTCATACATCTAATGCTGGTCCAGTATGACCATTTAGAATTTGATTTGCGAACAACCCTATTATTGATAATTTAACCTAATTACCGATAATTGAACCTAATTACACTCTTGGCGGGAAATCCCTCAATTAATTCACAATCATTGGATGCTGTAATCCTAATTCCAGAAGCTTTGAAGAGTAATAGAAAGATAACACCTCGTTACTTAATAAGGGCCGAGCTATTTCTACACTTACGTGACCCACGTTTTCTACCACGAGCTGAAATTTCCGAACATTTATGAAAAATGACTCTCTGACTTGATTCTTTTGCTCATTAATTGATTGTGATTGATTTGTGATTAAATTCCTGATTAAATTTGTGATTAATTTCATCCCAAGATCTAGATTTCTCTTCTCAACGTCGGATGACGTGATTGAGCTGATCTTATGCATTCTAGGTTTCGATTACTTTACGAACTTGTGTTCTGTATGGCTGTTATCAATCTAAGCCCCATTTTCAATTCAGCCTTATACATATTCCTCTTCTTTGTCTGACCCCGGAATTAATTCAGTTGGTCCGTCTTTTGGACTATGATGGTTATAGTGAACACAGAAAGAGCATCTAGAGACGACTACCCCACTTTATAATTCCGTTTCGTCCGGAATTTTGGGTATGAATCAATTGAAAGTACGGATTATGGAAACGGACTGAATCGAATACTTCACAATGTTGAAATCACTAAAAATACAGAAATTAATATATTTGGAGTTCTCACTGGGAGGAATCTAAATTTCCCATATCTATTTCCATTTCCATTTCACTATCAACTATACTATGACAGAGTTCATTGAAAACCTCCCTAGACATATATGGGAGCGCGTTTTCTCTTACTTGACCCCCAAAGAGTGTCTGGCAATCTCTCTTTTGCCATTTTTTACTGAACTAGCCATTACCAGAATAATCAGGAATGTTCGTATGCTGGTCCATTGCAATGCCATTGATTTCGGGGAATTCGCTGCCAATATTCTGCCCAACTTTTTGAAGGAATTCATACGATTTAGGCAAGGATATCCGCTTGGAACGCTCTTGGTAGTGAATCACAACCATTTGAGTTACATCAAGAACAATTTCCCCGATATAAAGCAACATTTCCGACATATTGAGTTTGTTGGAGATTCAGGTTGGAATTACGAGGAGAATGATTTTACCGATTCGGTCTCTCTAAAGTACGGTAGGGTAACCTCTGAGCACTCTTTCCCTATAAATCTCAAGCATCTTTTCTTGATAGACGGTGAGGCTAATTTTGATGGAAGACTAGACTCCCTCGAAAGCCTTGAATTGAGGAGATTTGAATTGCTTGGAGAGCAAGGGTTGCCTAGATTGAAGGAGCTAACCATAGACAGCAGCCCCATTCCAGTGGAAATAATGAGGAATCTGCCTCTGATTGAATTCCTAGTTTTGGGGCCACTGGATTCGGAAGATCCGGTGGATTTGGAGTTTATGGAAGGAGTTAAAAGAGTTGAATTCTTCGTTCCTCTGTCCAAGTTCTTAATTCCAAGAACAGTGAAGGAATTGAAGTTTGCGGCATGCACGTTTCTGGTTTCAGAAATTGCTCGTTTTGACTGTCTTGAGGTGTTGGTGCTTTTCAATTTGGTTTTGGAAGATGAGTTAGATTTTAGCAAAATGACAAGGTTACGGGAAGTGACGATTCATGTGAGGGGCTTTACAGAGACTAGTAACGGTCCGAGGATCTCTGGCGAAAGTGATGAGAGAGCGGGTAGTACTGAAATTCTTTCAGACAGTCACAAGCTATTTAGTCCAAAATGGCCCCAGTCCTTGAAGTCACTTATTATACACTTCCTAACCCCAGGAGTTGTCCTTGATACTACTGTGGAGTTTGCTGCGTTGGAATCGTTATCATTGAAGCATTTCCATTCGTTTTCTGAGAACTTAACATGCTTTCCCTCAAGTTTGCAACGCTTGGACATTTCCTGCGAGGTTCTTGATTCGTACAGAAACAAATATCCCTTGCTGCTTAACAGTGCCACTTTTTCAGCAAATTCGTTCTCTGGAGTTTATCTCGGGAATTGCAACATCACTGATTTATCCTTGGTGACCAAAACACCTCTGCTTTTATCTGCAATCGAGCTCCCGGAGAACATGAGGAGGTTGGAATTGCTGGAGCATTTTGAGGTTGACCAGAGAATCCCCAGCTGTGTTAAGAGTGTTCGCTTACACAGTTGCAGCGTTGCAGAACTTGCCTATATCACTTCTGAAATTAGAGTTAAGGTTCCCATGGAGGGGCAACCAAAGAGAGCCCCTGTTAGAGAACGGGGTTATTTCAGTCCACCTGTTGAAATTGGCACAGTAATTGAGGATTCTCGTTTGGACATTAAACTTAGAAACTTCTTGTCTGTGTTGGTTAGGGAGTGTGTACTTTTGGAAGGCAAGACTTTGAAATTGACTGAGATTAAGGAAGTACCTATTCTTGGTACGTTCATTATACTTACGACAATGGAAGGGTATATGATGAAGCATATCAGCATTCATTTATTGGCTGACGGAACTAGGGTCTATCTTCTGGGTGTCAGTGATCCTGTTTGGTTGCCTTTAGTTCTATGAGAAGTTGGCAAACTGATGGAGATTCTGCGATAGGAATATTAGTCAGATCGCTTCTTTGCATTATGGAGATTTCTAGGTACTTCCGAAATTCGGTGCCATCGATTGGCTGCAAAATCCAAATAGGACTCAAAAAGTTATAGGAACTGATTCGTGTGTCTCATCTCATAATGAAGAGAGTATTGCTCGTATACTAAGGTACAACGAGGTGACCACGTTGCTGCAACTAGTTTCATTGTTTTGTAATTCTTTATTTTTAAATAATACGCCCAAATGCCCTTGTAGAGAGAAAACCGCCATTCCAGAATGAGGAATTCTATGGTGTTTCGCTATTTATGGCTGCAAATTGAGGTTATTCAAAGTATTTTATAAGAAAACGACCTCCTTCTTTCGTTGATTAATATACGGAGGTCTTTGATTAATATAATCATCACCAGTCAATGTTTTTTCATTAATCCACATTGCTAAAAAGGACTTACACAATCACAGATTAATTGTAGAATTAAAAATAAAAAGAGGAACAAAAGTCAGTATGCATAAAGATCCATACCACTCATTAGCTAGGCCCATAGTAGCTTCTCTGAAATCTTCACTATGACAGAGTATAACAAACAGCTCTCACCTTTTTATACAGAAACACCAGTTTTTCCATTTCCCCATAATTCAAATATTTTCAAAAAAACATTTCATATATTCTCTTGACTATTAGAGCCAGTCTACAAGACCGGACTCTCTGTATTTAGACTGCTACCAGTAATACATGGTCTCTTCTCTACAATGTGACTCAGTACGGAATCAATTGAAAATCAATCATTTTCTGATTTTTCGGCTTTTTCCAAATTATTCAAAATGAACAGCACCGAACTAATCAACCATGTCTACCAACTCCATGAACAATTGAACCGCAGGGTTTTGGTATCCATTTGCGGCATTCCTGGTTCAGGAAAGTCCACACTTGCTTCTAAGCTCTGTTTGGAACTCAACAACAGAGGGGTTCAAAGCGTGGTTGTTCCACAGGACGGGTTCCACTACTACCGTGCCGAACTCGAGCAGTTTGATGATCCTAAGGAGGCTGTTTTCCGTCGAGGTGCTCCATACACGTTCAATGTGGATAAGTTTGTTGCTTTGATCCAGAAGATCCGGTCAGGAGATATTTGCAAGGCTCCCTCCTTTGACCATAGCTTAAAGGACCCAGTAGAAGAAGATATTGTGGTGGCAAAGGACGTCCAAGTTGTCATTATTGAAGGCAGTTATGTCTCGTTGCAAGATAAAGGCTGGCTGGAAATCGGGCACTTGGTTGACGGGGCGTTTTTATGCGGTGTTTCCATAGAGGAGGCTAGAAGAAGATTAGTTAAAAGGCACTTGCAGAGCGGGATAGTAAGTACTGTTGAAGAGGCTGAGACTCGTGCTGATGGGAATGATTTGGTAAATGGGAGGTATTTGTTAGAGAGGATGGGTAAGGTCACTGTTATTCTGTAAGTAATTGGCAGTATTAATGGAGCCTTGATAGAAATGGAGAATTCATGGAAACTGAACGAAAGTGAAGTTTCCATTGGCTAATTTAAAAGTCATCAAGACAAATTTGAAGACTATTTTAAGATTTACGGTGGGTGACTGCCTTGGCTCTGGAGATCCTTAAGATTCACGTAAAAAACTTCGAAAGTGTTCTTCTGTTCATGAAACCAATTAAAACTATTATGAGGAATGAATAAGTATTCAATGAAGAATTCCCTGAAACAAATAGCGTATTTAAGTTTGAAAATTACATTGCTTCACCTTTATTGAATGTAAATTAGCGCTGAGAAATGAATATTACGAACTACCTTGTATTCTTCTCTATTCATGAAGGTATTTTGCAGCCCTTCCATATATTTTGCAGTCATCCAGATAAATCATGTTGTTGGCACACATTTTGATGTAGTTATCCTTATTTACACATTTTGGTATCCTTTTCTATTGATAACATAGGATTACTTAAACCTAACGTACTTTTTTAGCAAATAAAACAAATCATTTGTACCTACACTGAAATATGAATCTTTTATGATATGAAAATGAAAAATGAAAATATGTTCTATATAATTATGTCGGATGATGGGTAGTGATAGGACGATAGCCACCAACTATTCGATGGCAGAGAGAATAAAGAATTCAGCTTGAACTTTATTCAATTTGAATAGTCAACTCTCTCGCTCGTGAAATCTCTTCGCATCGTTTAGAGATATTCGCTCGAGATTAATCCACATTATACCTCATCTTAATACCCATTGCACTCAACTCCGAATCCAAATATTTCAAAACAAACGGAATAGCAACAGTCGTGGTATCATCACCACCAACAAACCTCTTACCCTGGCCATCTTCCCAGATCTCAGCTTCGTCAGCAAAGCCAAACTTCTCCAAATGAGAGTCCAATCTCTCGGCACATCTTCTACACTTAACAGCCGCCATGGTACCGATTCTAGGCACGGACATTTGAGTAGTCAAGATAGAGCCACAGGACCTACAAACAGACGTCTGTGTGTAATCCGAACAGTTCAACAAACGGTCCTGTAACAAGAAGGCAGTACCGTGACCAATCAAGGCATCTCTTTCCATCTCACCCACACGGATACCACCAGATCTCTTTCTACCCTTGACAGGTTGCATGGTCAACGAGTTGACGGGACCAGTAGATCTCACTTGGAACTTGTCGTTCACCATATGTCTCAATCTTTGGTAGTAGACACAACCAATGTAGATATCACAACGAAGCTCTTCCCCGGTGGCACCAGAGTACATGGGCTCGTTCCCGTGGTAGTTGTACCCAGCCTTTCTCAACTGGTCACCAAAGTAGTCGGCAGGAGTGTCGCTTTCGCTAAACTTCCAAGGTGTGGAGTCCTGTGCGATCCCGTGCAAGGCACCAGCCTTACCGGCAAGCGACTCAACAAACATCCCGATGGTCATTCTGGAGGGGAAAGCGTGCGGGTTGATAATAACGTCTGGTTGGATTCCTGTTTCCGAGAACGGCATGTCGATCTGTGGCCATTTACGCGAGCAGACACCCTTTTGACCGTGTCTGGACGAGAACTTGTCCCCGATGAGCGGCTGTCTGGTGATTCTGAACTTGATGGTGATGTATTGTGCCTCCTTGTCGGAGTCGTCGCCGAGCAACTTGACTTCCTCAATGTACGCAGGCTCGTTACTGTGGTATGTTTTCACCTTGGTCTTGCCAAGAGTCTCGTCGTAGTAGGCGGCAATAGGGTCACCTTCTTCCACCTTGACACCCACCAAGGGTAACCCGTCGTCGTCGAGCTTCTCCTTCCAGGACTCAGGCCATTCATCTTCACCAAACCCAAAGTGCTGTGTGATAGGGTCGCCTCGGGAACGACTCTGCGAGAGATCCACCTTCTCCACCTTGTAGACCGTCCCGTAACCAAAGCCTCTTTCGTCTGCCGACTTGTTGATGATCATCGCGTCATCCATATCGTACCCGGTGTAGGCAATGACCGCCACCACGGCGTTGGTTCCGTTGGGGAAGTTGTCCATACCGTACTCGTCGTACAACGCAGCCTTGACAATAGGAGTCTGACCACTCTGTAAACGGTACAACTTGTTGTCGGATCTGTGCGCGAGCGCCACACCGGGCGTCCCCATGGTTTGCTTACCCATCTGGCACTGGTACATATTTCTAGGCGACTGGTTAAAGTCGGAGAACGGAGTGAGGTTGGCAAGAATAGAGAGAATGTTGGTGGGGCTGAACTCAACGTGCGAGTGCACATTGTTCTGGATCTCTTCAGGGGTCACGGCCACGTTCATGTACACTTGCTCGAAAGGACCTACAATGTCCTGCTTGTCGAGCGGAAGGTACTTGACAGGACGCAACATACGCGAGTGGCCACCAAAGAGGTACAAGCCGGGGTATTGACCCTTGGACGAAGGAGGAACGTACCCGATCTCAAGGTCCACGGGGAGTCCGTGTGTACCTTCCACCTTCCAGAATCTGAGTGTTTCAGCTACAATCTTACCCTGTTCGTGGGTGGTCCAGCCGACAATACGACCGTCCAACTGGACACAGCAGACGGAGGGGCCGGCGGCGTGGGCATGGGCAGGTGAGACACCCAACTCGGCCAAGGCGGCGGGAACAGCCGAAACGTCTGCAGCCACGGTAGAAATCTGACACTTGTGGGCCAAGTGATTCAACAAACCACATGGCGACCCATCAGGGGTGTGCACAGGACACAAGAACCCCCATGATTCGGGCAAAAGCTTTCTGACGGTGGTGGTCTTCAATTCAGCAAAGAAAGACCCTCTGTGGACCATACGGAAGTGCGAGATAAAACGGTGGAAGTTAATCTTCTCAGCAACAACAGTGTACCCGGACACCTGCTGCAAATCGAGCCCGGATTGGGAAACCAAGTTACCTGTGGAGAGGAAGTATTGCAACTTTTGACCGATATTCTCATTGATTCTCAGAAACACACGCGTCATATACTTCTTCTCGTGGAAGTTGACCGCCACGCCTCTGTTGATGTCACTCTGCACCTGTGCCTTGAAGTTCTGGAGGTACTCGTCGATCTTTTCCTTGATGATCATCCCGTACAAGAACCCTCCGAGAAGCACTTCCTGATGTTGGGTGGCATCTGGATTGTCTGGAGCACAATCTCCGGCAACCAAGGCATACAACTTGCGGATCATGAACAAGAGCATGCGGAACTTGTCCTTGTTGGAGTCAAGATGCACAAGCACAATTCTGTTGAGCACCTCCTTCCCGACTTCCACGTCGGAAACGTCCGGGCTGGCGCCAAAGGCGACACGGAACTTGTCACCAAGGTACGCAAGCGTCTCCTGCTTGCTGTGTACGTTGTACTTCTTGTAGGTACGCAAGAGCAATTCCAAACGATCGGTCAAGAACGAGTTGGTGGACTCTCCGCCGACAATCCCGTCAAAGATCTCCCTATCGTTGGTTTCGATAAGCGCCTTGAGAATCATCACCACAGGCACCAAGTACTCGTTTTTGCGCCAGGAGAAACGGAAAGTGGCGTTACCATCACTCAAGTAGTGCAACACGTTGGTTTGCGAGGTCTGGTCTGGACGGACACATCTGATCTGCACACCGTATTGCGTGTAACTGGCACCTCTGTTACCGAAACTGGGTCTGATCAATGCCATGACGTGGTTTCTGCGCTGCACAATCAACATTCTGATCAACTTCTCGATCCCGTTCACCACAAAGTAACCCCCCATCTCGTCACTCTCTTCGTGGGCAGCAACGAGTTCCTTGGGCGAGAGCTTTTCCAAGTGACATCTGTTGGACTTGAGCATCACAGGAACCTGGCCAACGTCTCTGGTTTCGGTCATCTCTTCGCCGCCGTTCACACTCCAGCAAACCTTGAGCATCATTCTGGAACGGTACGAGCTCATTCTTTCTCTACATTCAGTAGGCATGGTCTTTCTGTTGACCGAAATCTTGTCCAGCACTGGGACCGCAGGACGCGCAAGCTGCACGGACTCCACACGGATCTGGAGCTTGTTACCGAGTCTAACGGTGTCGTTGGAGTCGAAAATCGTCTTGGAGCCAATGTCCTTGACGGCCAAGTTGAGAAGACCGCCATCGGTGAGGGCGTTAAAGGAGCCAATGTGGGGCGCGACGGCATCTGCAAGAAGCGGATACGCAGACTTGTCAACGGGCGGGTTGGAGAACCGCTGTTCTCGGGCAAGCGTGTTGAACTGGGCCATTGGGTTTGGTTGGTTTTTAAAAAATTTTGAGATGCGATGATATAGATGCGGTCACGTGGAAAATCGAAGAGAACGGATTGAGCGCAGGGAAAAGAAGCAACCACTGGAATACAATAATAACGTTCTTGATTCATTATATGATCTATTATTTAGATCAGTTAATAAGTATAATGAATAACCTTATAATGGTATAACAATATATAATGCTATTAAATCATTTAGTAATGGTAATCCTTTTTTGCTGCACTCTGGGTGTTTCTATCCTTTTTCGCAGCTAAAAATTGGGAGTATTTTTTCTTTTTATATTTCATTCAATATCTCTGAATACTGATCTCTGAATATAAGCTGAACATCTAATCAACTAAGCAAAAAAAATTGAACGGCAATGATCATTTTAGCTAATGATCTATGGATAAATCAGCTAATTATCTATGAATAAATTAACTACACAATCTAAATGTTATTAAAGGAACAATTGATGAGTAATACACACAAAAAAATTGGATTTCAACAAGTACCACTAAAGATTGGATTTCAACTAATCATTGGTATTTTATAAATCATCAACAAGTTTTTTAATTTTTTATCTTTACTGCCTTCCCATCTTGACTTCTACATTAGTCATCAACTCATATGATACAGTATCTCCTTGAATTCTAGTAAAATCAGTCTTAAATCTACCATCAAAAAATAATTTAGTCCTCTCTTAAAGAACTTACTTCATTAAAAATCTTAATAAGTTACTTCATTGGTGGAACCAAATTGTAAAGTTAATCCATCAGAAACATTTTCACTTATTGAGTATTATTTAAAAAAATGGACAAAATTCTACAAAAGTGAGTATCTTTTTTTATAGCAGAATTGCAAATGCAGCGAAAGCAAGTTACTCATAAAAGCAATAATACACAAAAATAAACTGAAGTTGAATTAGCGGTGCCTGCATTCCAGACATCTTATATCTCAGGTATCATGAACACTCAATCTCTACCATCACTCCATTTCTCCATCCAGAGATTCTCCTGAAACCTTCTTTTCTCCTTGCTTTTCCTATCTACTGCACTTTGGGTGTTTTTCGATGAGCGTGAAGTCGCCAATGTGAAGTGCCAATGTGAAGTGCCAATGTGAAGTTCCTCCCTATCTGATGTTATAATTATCTCTAGTGCTACTATATACACCTGATTCCAAAGGGTTAGTATTAAGGGATATGGGAAACAGTGCAGACATCAAGTTCTCTATATTTTTTAGTGACCATCTTGCAGCCAATTTAATTGTAATTTTATCAGCCAGTCTATTTATGGGGCTACATACTACTTTGGCCCCTAGAATAATCTCCATCTTTGATATCTAGGAGCTTTCATAGCAAATTAGTTGCTGTCATTAACATTAATCAAACTAATTTACAGAAAAGATTAAAAGTCAAAATTGCGAAATGGATTCAAGAAGATGCAAAGATACCAAGAACACAGAGAATAAGAGAAGAAATAATAACTTAAATGAGGATTTTCAAAAGAATACATAGATAAATCTCGAATGAAATGAAAATGAAAATAAACCAGGCAATATCCATAATTACAACAAAGTGTGTAGACCACAAACCTTACAAATAATATCCCTGTTGCAATTGTAATTCAGCTAGGCACTTCAAAGGTTTCCATTATTGAGTTGACCCGTGTCAAGTTGGGATCTACAAGAATTTATTGGAAAACCCCCCAGCACGAAATCATCAAACATAGATGATTGTATCTTCTGAAACCATCTTGCAACACGGCACGAACAGTTCTCTATATACCGAAAGATGTAAATACAAAGAAATGAAAATATGGCCAATTTAAAAAAGGCAAGAGATCAATAAAGAAATCATGACGTTGAATAGCAAACCGGTTAAGGAGACGTGTGTGTGAAGAAGGGTGACTTGTCCGGTGCAATCGGGGCGTTTGGTGAAGCTATTAGGCAGAACCCACAGGCGTTTTCTCCGTACTTGAAGAGATCAAAAGAAGGACTCCCCAGAAAAGTTCCAAATGATTGTTGAGCGCAGATTCCGTCTCCTTCCCAAGCGGTTCTGGATCTGAGTACAACTACAGCTTGGAGCCTTTATATGACGAAATACACCAGAAAAAGTCGAAACAATACCAAGATTTACGGCACCAATATTGAAATCACCTTGGTGAAGTTTTTGTAGAGAAAATGGCCAACTTTGGAAAACTCTGAAGAATCGCCCGATGTAATGGATGCCCTAGTGGTTTCTAAGGAAAATGTCTCTTTGAAATATCCAACATCTTCCAAGACCATCAACTGGGCCAATTTCAAGATTGAAGAAGATGAAGATGAAGACGACAACGATTTCTGTCACTATTACAAGGACGGTGATGATGACACTAGAAGGGCCATGAGGAAGTCTTATGTTTAGTCCAACGGTACAATTCTTGAAATTTTCTGAAAACGGGCAAACTAATAGACGGGTCTGGGCCAGTCTAATCTTACAAGGGCATCTATTTTCTATATTTACTAGGAATGTAAAGCCCAGTTTCTTTAGCATTCTTTTGATATTTTTAGGATGGTTTGTTGACATTCCCGTTATTCATAACAACTTCATAATGGAGATTGTAAAGATTTTGCTCTGAGTTATTTCAACAGTCACATCAATGAACTTTGGTGCTTACAAATCGAATTTAGTACCGAGTGCATAATCAAAACATGATCTACTAAACTGCCCTGTAATGTTCTATTTTGACCCCATAAGAAAAATGCACTATTTTATGGAATCCCGTCTACTCAGATGTGTAACACAAGATGTCAGATATTTCCTAATTGAGCCTTTTAGTTTATCATTGAGTTATTCGAGTATCTTAGTTCAACCATGCGTTGAGTTCGAGTATCTTGAACTGTTCGCTTAAACTATTCGGGCCGATCAGTGATTATGCTGTTGCTGTGGTCTGATTTTTGAATTGCACCGTGAATCATATTTCTAACTGCATTCCATCCTCAACCAGGAATGTGAATTGTTTTTCGAGTATACGAATGGCAGGTTTACATTTTGAGACACAAATAATTGATGAAAGAATGAATGCAATTGTTTAGGAAGGCATGGAAAGTGGTCCAATCAGTATGTAGATTTCTTGGAAGAATAAATCACTTCATTACGTGAAAGCTTCCATTGGTGCTGCAGTAAGTTTCTAGAAAAAACTCAAGCTACTGTGTCATAATGAAATTATGTTGAATATAAACAAGAAAGAGGCTAAGATAAACGATCTGTAGCAAGTTGTTGCTTATATCAAGGTAATAGGAGTAGAACACAAATTTACCGACAAAACCAAAAAATGAAACTTGGAAACGGCATATCTATTCTACACACAATATCAAGATGGGAGTTTTCATAAGAAAGCCTTCTTAATGCAGTTTCAAAGTCTGGTATAATCAGGCACAAGAAATGGAGGTTTTAGGTGGCATTATTGAAGAAATGGTCAAGCTATAACCATTTCGCAGTCAGATTCTGCATACTGATAACCCATTAAATGCTATCAAATTACTTCATTCATTCTTCTTTCAAAAAGAACTGATTAAAACCACAAGACCTGTCAACAAATGTACCTGTCAACAAAGCTGTCAACAAAGCTGTCAACAAAGCTCATATGACGTCATGGCGCAGTTTCTACAGAAAAGAACTCCTTTTGTTGCAAAATAGCGTCTGTGTTTAGCCTACTAGATGTTAGGTACTAATTATAGTTGTTTTCTGTAAGAGACAGCAGAGAGGTTGCTTTAAAGAAGATATAAAAGGGAGGTAGTTTTCCAGTATTCCTTGTTTCTTCTTTCCTCATTAACAATACAAAAACATGCAATTCTCCACTTCCCTTTCCATTCTCGCTTTATCCGCTATTGCTGCTGCTTCCAACAGCACTTTCAGTTTGATCTCCGTTAGATCTGGTTCCATCTACCACTTGCGCCCAGTTGGTGTGTCCAAGACTGACTTGGTTCTTGGTGCCACCGCTGCCAAGTTTGAATTGAAGGACAAGTCTGTGATGGACACTTACACCAAGAAGTACGTCACTGTTGTCAACGGCCAGTACGAAGAATCTGTCAACCCAGACAAGAACTTTAAAATCGACAACGGGCACTTGGTCTACTACGACAACAAGGTTGCCTTCTACGCTTGTCCTAGTGATGATGGTATCCAATTGACCACCTCTTGTCCAAACAAGCAAGGTGCTCCAGTCGGTCTTATGGTGATTGAAAACTAAGGAACTTTACGACTTCCTAATTTCCTGCTTTTATGATTTTCAGAACAACGTTTTTTAGCAACATTTCATATATTTTACTTAAATAACTAAAAATATACGTTTCTAACACTAAAGAAGATGAATATATCTACGTCTCATGGCGTCGTGCTTTTATGGGGATTTTCCCGGTCCTCCAGTCCTTTTATATCCCAGGTTGGCACGGGAAAAAGAAGAATTCTCTTAAGCGACGTAGATAAAACTTTTGAAGTAGCTGTATTAACGATTACAGCATCAAATTTTTGATTATATATACCCCTTAAAAAGACATACCCCTTAAATAAGGCGATTCTGCAAGAAGTCACTGTGACCGAGTGGTTAAGGCAATGCCCTGTATTATATAAAGTCCCCTTAATTCCCCTAGAACCCTACGGTATTAGAGGTGTATAACCTCTTACATGTATTCCTACTAAACGAAGTCAGACTTCTTAAATACTCTCATTGCGTGGCACGTCTCATATGATCACGTGTCATATACAGAGAAAGACCATTACAACACCCTGCTAAGCAGCTAAGGTCTTGGGATTTTCCTTTGCAAGTTCGAATCTTGTCTGAGATATTTTTAGATCAGTGAATGGAAGTGAAATAAACATGATTTGTAGAAAAATTAGAAAGCGATGAAAGTAAGAATTGATAAAAATAAACTGTGGAGTACTGCGATAAATACTTTAGAAATGTGACTAGTTTGGTTATCATTACATGATTGAAACGCCACAAAGCGGCTGTTTCCTACATGAGTTAGTAATCGAAATACTGGTAACATGGTAATGAGAGATTACTGGAAAGTATGACACTTTGTTTGACTAGTTGAAGTACTAATAATGGAAATTCACTTAACCCAATTAGCATGTAATTAACCCAATTAGCATTTAATTAAACAATATACAGTAAACATACAATTAACAGATATCAGTACCCTATCAACAGACAATACATACGATCCACTATCTGTTATATCACGGCTGTCATCGGAAATATCACATTTCCGTTCATTCCCTAATGCAATTCCTCTATCATATAAATCCTATCACAGGAATGTAACTCAGCCGGGTACAGCCCCACGATATACGAGCTTTGCACTTGTGGCCTTTGCCCTTGCAAGCTCGTTGTCGAGACGTCAGACTGAGAAATCCCAACGACCCGAGATACAGAACTAAGCCATGAAGAATGTCGATCATTTAGTAACGTCTTACGAATTCCCAGAAGTGACTGACATGTACAGCCTCATTGTGGTACATTCTTTATATAAAGATCTAATGATTTAATATAATTATATACACATAATATATAAATATACAGTTAATATACTTATACAGTCATATAATATACTTATACCTATACTCACAATGAACGAGAAAACCAAAATAGCTGCAAACTACAAAAAAGAGGAATACCATGAACCCCAATACGATGCTAACCCCCCAGCTTATCAACCGTCTCTACCTAGAGTGTTTCCTATTGTCAACAAACAATTCAAAACTAGTTTAACCATTTATCCTTCTCAGAAAAGCAGCGATACTACTAATAACTACAAGGAAAAGGCCCAAAACAGCTTCGTCAACGAGCATCTGGCGCTAGGATACGGGATGCCGCTTATGGAGGCAGAAATGGGCCATATTTTCACCAAATTCATGACCTTCAGGAAATTCACCGTTCCCCTTGATAAGAAAAAGGACCATGTGGATTACTCTATATCCAATTCACACTACGGAATCGATTATTCCTCGTTCGTTTTGGACTTGGGCACTTCAACCGCGGTGGTTTTCCACCACTACGTGTCTTCCTTTGTTGACTACGAGTATAAAGGCGTGATTTACAGATGGATAAACCAGGATATGAGCATGATGACCGGATGGTACACCTTATATAGGTTAGGACCCAACCGAGGTTATTCTTTAGTGGATAGCTGGGACAGAGCGGGATATAAGCTTAAGAGGGATAATCCTCAGTTGAAGTTGACCAAAATCTTCAGTATCAGGGCCAGACAGCAGCTGCAAGAGCTTTTTCAGGATGCCATTCCAATAGGTGAATTACGAGAAACAAGGGGATATGGATATCGCGTATCGGAAGTGGTCTTGGAATCAATCGGGGAATCTGTTCTGGATGTATCCGAGGACGTTTTGCTTCATGTTATGGTGGGAACGATGCTTAAGAGGCATCATATTGCTTTAGAGGAAAAAAGGATGAGACAGGCATATCAACAACCTTCGGTTTAGAGGGCGTGCTACTTGCTTCGCTCGTAGATCTTCTTTCAATGTTTAGGCTGCGAAAACGCCAATATTCAATATATATAATGAGAGATTATAATATGCAGATGTAGAATATTTTATAGGTGAGACTTGTTTATGCTATTAGTTATTTGTCATACAGATAGAATTGATTTATTAGAGAATACATAGCCACTAGTTTATTAAACAATACAGTTTATGTTAGGCTTGCACGTAGCGTTAGACTATGGGTGTAGATTACTAGTGTATAATAGACTAAGGAAGTAAGCTATAGGAAGGCTGGCTTGAGGACTAAATATAGTACACAAAATAGACTTAACAGGAACGTAGAGATGAGCTAAAGGCGTTGTCCAAGTAACCAAGATACCCCTATGCAGCATAGGGGTATACAATTATAGTTATATTTTTTTTGCAGCCAAATGAAAGCAAAAAAAGAACTTCATATATATATAAAAAAAACAATAAGTATCATAAAGCACAAAATCCTTCAAAAAAACTTAAAATAAAACCTTCCTAAAATACCATAATATTACTGGAGGCAACCCATAAACACTTCTAAGTGAAGCCATATTTGAAAGAGCTGTAACAGCCAATAACTTATTGGAGTTCTTGCTCGTGTAATGAAACTTAGAAATAGCTTACTAGCAAACATGGTCTATTGTTCCTTCTTCTGGAGAATTAGATGCTTTGGCTATTATTCGATACCATAACCCAATAGTTACGAAGTACATCCAGCTGGCCCTTGGGGCTTCACTAGCCACTACGAACATCCCCGACTTAAATAGCAGAATAAAAAAATTGAATAAGCTGACCACCAGACCATTATTCCAAAAAGATGGCAGAATTAATGACAATTGCCTACATCCAGATGAGCAACCTTCGGAGAGAGCTCAGCAGTCATGAACGATAAAGTGACAATAATTTGGAATGCTTCCAAGTTGGACTTTTAATGAGGTGCCCTCTACTACACTTGTACGTTTCTTGTATCATTAAATCATTATACATCCCTAAAGTCTAGACTCTACAGATGTATGATCCTTTTAAGTCCATAAGCATACTAACTTAACTACTCTCAATATATATAAATAGCAATGGTGAGTAATTTTTTATGTCTTTTTTAGTTTGCCATTTTATGCTATCATTCTAATTTCATCCACTTTGTCTATTTTATGCAATCAGTGCAACAATTCCTTCAGTAATCGCTACCATATGGATCGTCACTAAAGCTTCACTTTCAAAAAGAGTTGCTATATAATGGTTTACTTCATCTTTTGAAAGTATCACAAGTATACGTATTTGTCCCCTTCATTTTTGTTTGTACTCAAAAAAATTGCCAGCATATTATTTGGCTGCGAAATTTTCAAATGGTGGCAAAAAAACACAAAAACATAAAGTATATAAATACGGGAGAAGATGTAAGAAAAAGAAAGAAAAATATGGTATTACTTTCCGCTTTTATTTATTATTTAAGTTTCTATAATTACCCAAACTAACAGACCCAGTGGTAAATTTTATAATAAAGAGGGTTAGCTCTTTGAAAGGGAACAACAGTTATTCAGCACACCTATACTCATGAAAACCACGTTCACATACTTTATAAGATATTTTTACTGTGTTGATCTTCCATTGGTTTCTTTGTTAAGTCTACTTATCCCAAAACAGAAGGTCCAGTAGTTGTTTTTCCACAAATCTTTCTTTTTAAGTTTCCAGCCACAAAAGGCCTATAACAGGAAAGTATAACAAATTTACCCTTCAAATGACCACTGTATTTCAATTTAAAAGGGAAACTCCCAGAAATAATTGGAAAGTCCAAGTGCTTCAATTTAATATAAAAGGACCAGAAAATCCCCAGAACTTGGAATTTTCAAATCCTCATCCGCTCCATTTCAATATAAAAAGGAACAGAAATCCCCAGAATTTAGAATTTTTTCTTCAGCTATTAACTACAAAATGTCTTGCACTCAAACTTTCAACTTCAACTTCAACTTTACTTTCAACGTCAACTTGAACAGCAACTGCAACCAAGAGTTTTCTTATACTGCAGAGCAGCTCTTTAGTCTCCTTGATAGAAAGAGAACTGGGCCAGTTCTCAAGAAGAAGGGAACAACTGGTTTTGCCAAGTTGACCAGTGTTACCTCTACATCTGAGAAAGAGGCTCTCAATTCTGAACTTTTCAAGAGCAGCAGAATTGTCAACAATTTCATCTATGAAGATGAAACCTCTCCAAATCACGTTTCCAATGCCTGTGGTCAATTTGATTTTTCTCCTAAACATTTGGAAATTGCAAATAATGACTTTGTTCCAATTGACTTTTCATTAGAAAAGCTTTTGGTTAACAATTTGCATCCTCCAATTATGGACTCTCCAGTCTGCTTAGCTTTAGTCAAGTACACTAAACCATTCTTTCCTAACCACTCTCCAATTCTTCAACCAATTGACATGGACTTCGTCAAACTCTCTAAACAATTCGAATATCCAATTCTCCATCTTCCAAACTCAATTTCCTCTTCAAAAGCTTT
>JAKTQU010000078.1:0-51914 GCA_030579395.1 Aciculoconidium aculeatum
TCAATCTGGTTCTCTCACTTGTGACGTTGCACCAGGAAGCGAGGTTTCCATCTGGCTGCAACCTCTTATCTACTGGAGTGTTCAACAATCCAGGGACTGTACCAGACACTGGTTCAGCGATGACACTTGTACCGGATGGAACGAAAGATACTATGGTCAATTCCCAGTTACCAACGTTCAACCAAACTTGGGTTGTAGTGCTGGTGCCGCTGCCGAATGTTAAATTCTTGGGTCTGAACAAATTTTCCACACACTTGAATAGGTTTTTGTTTATGACGTTTAAGTGAATTCTTCTGTTGGTTTGAAATACTGGTTCAATTCCAATAAAAGCACGTCCTTAGGTTATCAACCTTTCATCCTCTATAGTGTTAGAAACGTATATTTTATAGTTGCTAGATTAAAATATATGATATTTTAAAAAAGAAATAGAGCAGTAAAGAGAACTTGAATCACTCTTACAATGGTGAAGAAGATTGAACGTTTAAAATAATTCTGTTGTGCTGCTCGGGCGTTAACTTATAGGCATACATATTAGTATGTAAGGAAGTTATAGAAAGAATAAGGAACGCATTTATATTGTTATTCAGTGTAACCTCCCCGTTTAGAAGTACAAGGTTATATGGTGTAAGGTGTACAGCGAGTCACATTATTAGATTTTAGTGACCCACGTAAAGACTAGCCTAGTTTTATGAGGAACTCTCAATAAATTTAAAATCTTTTTTCAAAATTCTTTAATTTTTAAAAAGTTTTTCTCTAAAAATATATAATAGGGTTCTATACGAAAATTCTTTGTATGTTAGTATTCTGTAAAAATCCCAAAGTTGAATTGTTTTCATCAATAACGATGTCCAGCTTGATTAATGTGGGTATTTTTGGAATATATTGCTTATGAATAATTACATCGATGGCATATCTAGATATTACCTGGGTTCACGGGTACACTGAGAAGTTATCCCTTCAATAAGTCTACGTTTTTTATATATTTATTGTAAGCTTGTTAGGCTTACTTGTGCTGGACTAAAGGGGTAGTTATTAGTATGTATTTGACTGGCTGATCTATAGAGTGTAATATGGGGGCTTATTTGTATGACGTAGATGAGACTTAAAACGGGATGAAGTAGATAAAGGCTAACTTAACTAGTAGAATAAGGGTAGATCCTTACAAATATAACAATACTTTCTACTCTACAGTTATAATGACACTCAGCTTCATACTGTGACACCTACAGTCACTTCAGAGAACTTTTATTACTATAAAATCATAAAAAACTTAAAAATACTGCTGGTGTTGTTGAAAGTGCTTAAAGTAGCTGGCTAAAGGCGAGTCAAAACCTCGTATGGTACACTTATTGTCTCCATAAGTAACCAACTCGTAGCAACATGGGCAAACAACACAAGACTCACGACCTACCTTTCCGGTTTCGTTGTCCACATAATAGGTGTCTGCCATAATTGGGTTTGGGATTCGAGAACTGCCACATTGAAGGCCTTGGTCTACGAGATGCAACATGTAGACGGACTCATTGATTTTGTAGAACAGGGTCTCTATACAGAAACCACAGCTCCCGTGCTCGGACATGTTCCTATCGTGTCTTGTAATGTCGAGACATGCATTGGCGACCTTGGGCCCGAAGGAAAGAAATTCAGGGTACTGGTTGATGTTGGACTTTACCAGGTCTACCATTTCTCTGAGGAATGCAATTCCGGTGTCCCTGTTTGGTACGTCTTCTACAGGCTTTTTGGCATGGTGACCATGTCTATAGCCTTTCTCTGGGAATTCATGTCCGCAAGAAGAGTTTCTACATGATTTAAAAAGTTCCGGGTAATGCCCTTTGTTGGGTCTGCAATATGCTTCTGGTTCTGGAATCGTTTCTGAGACAGATTCTCTGTGAGGAGTGCGTAAGATTAAAGCGGTTGAAGAGGAGATTGGAGTTAAGTTGATTGGAAGGTGGAGAATTGGTGTATATTCGAATTGTTTAGAGAGTTCTGCGAAGTCCATGTCAATTGGTTGAAGAATTGGAGAGTTGTTAGGAAAGTATGGTTTAGTGTACTTGACTAAAGCCAAGCATTTGACTGGAGAGTCGATAATTGGAGTAGGATGCAAATTGTCCATCCAAAGCTTTTCAATTGGAAAGTCAATTGGAACAAAAACATTGCTGCTGTCAATGTTTCCCAAATGCTTCTGTTTAGGAGAAAAATCAAATTGACCACAGTCATCGGAAAGGTCATGGTTTGGAGAGGTGATTTCATCTTCATAGATGAAATTGTTGACAATTCTGCTGCTCTTGAAAAGTTCAGCAAAAGGGTAGAGACCGTCTTTCTCAGATGGAGAACTAACACTAGTCAACTTGGCAAGAGTAGTCAAACCAGTTGGTCCCTTCTTCTTGATAACTGGCCCAGTTCTCTTTCCATCAAGGAGACAAAAGAGCTGCTCAGCAGTACAAGAAAAAGCTTGGTTGCAGTTGCAGTTCAAGTTGACGTTGAAAGTAAAGTTGAAGTTAAAGTTGAAAGTTTGAGTGACAGACATTTTAATTTGTAGTTGATAACTGAAGAAAAAATTCAAATTCTGGGGATTTCTGTTCCTTTTTATATTAAAATGGAGCGGATGAGGATTTAAATTTCTAAATTCTGGGGATTTTCTGCTCCTTTTATATTAAATGGGAGCACTTGGAGTTTCCAATTCTTTCTTGGGATTTCCCTTTTATATTAAAATATAGTGGTTCATTTGAAGGGCAAATTTGTTATACTTTCCTATTATGGACCTTCTTTTTGGTATCATATGGAAGCTTGAAAAAACATAGGGATGAACCTTTTCTTTTCCGGGTTAAATATACTAATGGAAGATCAGCTATTGGGTGCTGTTTGGGGATGCGTATGGAATCGTAATAAACGGAAGCTCAGCATGATGGGAGTATCACTATTGAGTATAACAAGTGACATATAATTACATTAATAAGGTGGTTGGGTGTGAGTTTATGGTGTAATATAAAAAATCCTAGTACTTTCCTTTTTTAATTGTTTGATTTTTCACGTCTTCTTTTGTCTTTATATACTTTTTGCATTTGTGGTCGCCACTTGAAAATTTCGCAGCCAAAAATATGCTCAATTTTTTTGGGAACAAACAAAAATGGAGGAGACATAACCATGTGATACTTTCAGAAGATGAAGTAAACCATTATATAGTGACTCTTTTTGAAAGTGAAATTTTAGTGACAATCCATATAGCGGAGACTACTGAATGAATTGTCGCACAGGTTGCATAAAATAGTCAAGGTGGATGAAATTAGAATGATCAATAGAACAACTGATAGAAATGATCATTAATAGATCGATTGTTATAGAAAAGAGATACTAAATAAAGGTATGGTTCGTATAGAATCTCTTTAATTATTTCCTGTACAAGAGTTCTATATATCCTTCTGGTGAAGTACTAAAAATAGCCAATTGAAATCTAGTTTATCACGTTTAGTTCACTGATAGAAAACTCTAACAAAAATATTATTGAGTATTCTAACTGAACACATGAACCGTGTCAGATTAACCACATGATATAAGACATATACGAATATTATACCTTATTCAAAACTATGTTGAGCTTATCAGTGCAGACTTAATAGGAATATTCGAGCATTATCTTAGTTATACACTGTTAGGGAAAAAGAGTGGGATGATAAACTTCTGGATGTAGGAAATTCTAATAAAATTATGCATTAGTTCTTTGAGATACAAATAATTTTTGTATTTATTCGTATTCATAAGCTCTCTTTTTTTGATTGTAATTAGTAGAGTATGTACTTTAAATCCTATGAATTTGTCATTGATCCATATATTGCTACTTAATAAACGGAACTAAGAATGGAAAATGGTTTTCGTAGATTCTAAATCTATGACAAGTAAAAAATCAATAACGGGAAGAAGTAATACAGACAGATTCTAAGCACTATCAAAATTATGTGTGTTAATATGTTTCCAACATCATTTATTCTCTTTTTTTTTTTTTTTTTGCAGCCATTTGTAAATTTACAGAGATAACCTCGACTCATAATATAACCAAGTTAGCATTGATTATGGCGATGCTTCAAGAGGTCAGTGCAGTTTAGAATTACATATGGCAAGGTTGATAAATATTTTTACAATATGAAGTTCGACATGAACGAGTAATGTTTTGTACAAATATCTATTTTTTCACACAAGTGACATATATTTCATATCTATCTAGGAATATAATGTATGTTAAACTACACCTAGATTTCCATATATATCATCATAACTATCAACTAGGATATGTATGGTTTAGCAGTTCTTTTTATACCTTTTTTATATAAAAATATCGTATATTTTACTTAAAATACTGTAAAATATCCGCTTCCAACTTTATAGAGGATATTTATGGTCCATTAAGATATGAATTTGTAGGAATTCTTGCCCCTTCAGGCGACTTTTTCTGATTAACATATTTTGAGAATTTGTTAAACCGGAAGTGACGAATTTCATCGAAGTCAGCGCCGTGGCGCAGTGGAAGCGCGCAGGGCTCATAACCCTGATGTCCCTGGATCGAAACCAGGCGGCGCTAGCTGGTTTTTTTTAATTCTGCTCATACTAAATTGTGAACACGCGCCGCTTTCTGATATGCGCGCGTATACATTTTTCATAGATAACACGAAGCATTTATCCATTTATTCCACATTCAGGACACTTTTTATTATAAGATGGTAAGTAAGAATAAGAGGGATAGCAGTACTGGTCTTTGAGTATCAATATTCTTAAACAATAGTGGTTGAAAAAGGCTTAGGATCTTGTGAATTCAATGAAAAATAGGAAAGATGGACAAAAGATAGAGAACTAGATGGATATAGAACTAGATGGATAGAGAACTAGATGGATAGAGAACTAGAAGGATAGAGAACTAGATGGATATTGAAGATAGAGGTAACTACAATGGCTAAAGGAAGGAATGTAAGTCCATGAACTACAAGAACTAATGAATAGCCTCAGTTTCCTAACAGAATTAAAGAATCCAGATCAAGTCAATTGATATAATTCCAAGCACTTCACAATAAAAAGAATACCAATGAGATACCATGAAAGTCATATCTCCGAATCATTGCACTTAATTATCTTCATCCGTTCTATACTAACCCAACAGGCAATTCAAACCCTTCAGCAAAAGGCTGCTAACAAGAAATTTTACAACAAGAACCTCAAAAAACAAGGTAAACCAAGAAACACAGTTGCAAAGACGAAGTTGCCAGTCTCCACAACTTGGGTAGTAGTCTTGTTGTTCTTGCTTTGTGGTGGTGCTGTATTGGAACTTCTCAGACTCATTTGGTAGATTGTAATTGTATAATGTAATATATTTTAGAAGAGAATTAGTAAAAATGGATTAGTTGTAAAAACAGCTAAACAAATTGTAACGTTTCATTTTTCGCAGCCAAACAGAAGCTTAAAAGCTTAAAGCTACGAGTTTAAATTACTTGTCTCCATATAATTCCTTTATTGTTATATTTCCTTTATTGTTATTTGTTTTCTATTTTATATCTCCCTTTTTTTTCCCATTTATTCATCCCAATATCGTTATTCATAACATTTGTAATCTTGTACAGATACTTATTAGCATTGAGTAGAGTTTTCTTGATTGAAAACCTCCAATCTTCTAGAACACTATAAATACTCTAGTATTCCCCAAATCTTTAGAACTGTTTAATACATCTAATTCTCCAACTAAATCAAATTTCTCCAGTTGTCTCCTTTTCTTCTAGCAATTCATTAAACAAGTCTGGATCCAAAATCATCTCTTGAGAGTCTTCCACATGATCAACATGAGACCCCTTCTTCTCGTAGAATTTAAGTGTTTTGATTGGTATATCGTTTCCAAATTCATTGAAGTTGGAATAAAAATCAGAAACATCTCCAGAAAACGTTTGAAACGTTATGTTCTTGTTATTGATCAAATTAATAAAAGGAGAAGATGTTTCAATTTCAACCGAGCCCAATGGGAAGCAAGAAGGTGGTGCGTCATTAGATAAAGTATCTATAGACACTATTGAAGGTTTGTCCTTCTTTGTGCCGTTTTTAGGCAGTGCTTTCGAGCTCCCATTCGACGTGCGCCTAGTTGTGGTTCCAGGCTTAGAAAGAATTGATTCCGAAGACCCTTCAGAGCTAGCGGACCCATTAGAATCGTAATCATTCTCGTCAACTTCCTTGACATCTTTCAAGTTTTCCATTCTCTCATCAACCTTAGGGTTATACTTGTAACTGCAAACCCCAGTCAAACTATCGATTATTCTCATTTCTCCTCGTCTGTCAATAACACCCAATTCCCCACCCACTCCTATGAATTTGGACCCTCCAAACGACGGCAAGATCCACGAATCCAAGTACTTTCTTTCAGACACTTTCGGATATTCAGAAGGATTCCCCAAATAGTTCACATTGAACCAGTGGATGGACCCTGAGGCTTTGGTAATACATCCAAATCCGGAATTCGCACCCTGTTTGGCCTTGCTGGAAAACCAGAAAATCTCCTTAATAATACTAGACGTTTTCCCTCTTTTAAACTTCCCAAGTAGAGAAACTTCCAAGGGGAGTCTATACAAATCCCACATGTACAAAGAATCGCCTCGAAAAGTGGAATGGACTAGGTGGAGGTCACTGGGAGATAACGACACGGCGGAAACTCCTCCAGGAGGCTTCATGATACCTATAACTGTATCAGTTGCCAAATTGATAACTTTAAGCAACTGGTTTGAGTTTGGTTTGATGTTTGTGGACTTCTGAATGGAGTTGGCTGTGGAAGAGGCAGTAGAGTAGATCAATTTCATAGACTTGGAGAGCGATCTCTTCTCGTCGTGGTTCTTTTCTTTTTTGAAATACTCCTGAACCTTTTTCGAGCCGATTTTCGAAATCTGCAAGATACCATCAATGGCCATGTTTGAAAACGTCGACAAAACCTTGTTCAACAAGGGACCAGAGGGTGGAAGTTTTACTGGGGTAAAGGGCGACACTTTCAAGGTTTCCTTGTAAGGTTTGTTTGTAACCAACGGATCCAAACTGGGGCTAGATGAAGGCCTCTTCTTCAAGTGCTTGTATTCTTCCTTTGTGGGTGAGTAAACAAGCCATCTTCCAACTATATCGAAGATCGGGGTACTATCCTTGCAACTGGATTTCAAAATGACTTCCTCACGAGACGAGTCGATTCTATCAAAAGTGCCATACTTTTTCGTCAAATGTAGCTCATCATTTACGTTTGCGTTCTGGATGATTTCTTTAAATCCAAAGTCGATTTTATAAAGGATAATGTAGCCATTTGAGGAGCCTATAGCAAAAAAGTCCTTTGATTTCTTCACATGAATTGGACTACATATGATGCTAGGAAGCTTTTTAGTTTGCTTGATTGAAGATTTAGTTGAATTGAAGGCGTGTACTTCCAAGACAATGTCTTCCTCTTCCTGCTTTATAAGGACAAACGTGTCTGGGGAAAGAACGTGCAATGAAAGAGGCTCCGCAGTGGAGTTCCAGTTATCCAAGTCTATCTGGTGCAACAAGTAAAGAGTTCCTTCTTCCTTCTTACCTTCTAATGGGTTCCAGTCCCATTTCTGGATCTTGTTTTCCCTCAACACTACAAAGCCTGTAGGCGTTGAGTCTATCAAGGGAGCATTTTGGTTACTTTGCTCGTGGACAGTTGACTTGAGTTTCTTCCACGTGGCTGAAACGGTTCCTAGTGTGTATGATTGAGAGGGTGTGCAATGGCTGTAGGTGTTAGTAGAAGAAGTGGAGGTTAAGTATGTCTTCGTGTAGTTAAGTATTGCGGTGTGGATGTTATAAGGACAGCGCTTCGTTATTGATGTTAGGATGTTTAAATATTATAGGCCGTGACAGATCGTGGTAGGCCAATTACCCCCTTCCAAAACAAGATCAGAAAGCACCTATACAGCCACCAGATCACGCATATACCCTCAATTGGTCCTTAAATCTACCACAGTCCACATGAAAACACTCTTCCCTGTTACCGAGTTCTTATCTATCACATCACACAACAAAGCAGCCGAAAATCCCGAACAAAGCAGCACATAACCCATAAAACAACCACGCATCAATTAGCAAATCTCAGGATACTCACATTCTACTAATACTAATCGGTGAGGTCTTAATGTCAGGCATAACTAATGAAGGACAGAAGAAACATGTATCTAATAATTTTAAATAAAGGGGCTTGTTGATAAGGGTTTCTGGAGCTTATGTAAGAATAAAGACGCGCGAGGGCGAGTGTGATTACAATTATTTTAAAGACTGCTCCAGATTATGTAATCTAGATAAGCATGGGTCATGTTGACCGGTGAGATCAAGGGGTAAGGAAGAAGTTGCTTTAAGGAAGCTGTCCAGTTAAAAGTTTTACGAAAGTTGGGAACTACAGGGTTTCAAGCATTTGGATGTTCTTATCTCTAAAGATATTATTCTGGAAATGACTCAGAATGTATGACTCAATTGATAACAAGAAGAGAATGTGTGACTTGAAAAGTCACAGGCAAGGAATGGAATCCCGTGTCAGAGATACATAAGAAAAGCAGCATCAAGATATGTACCTGAAATTTGTAGTTTGAATTGCGATTAGAGAATCCTGTAAATCCAGAAATGTTTGAATAGATAGTGTTGCTAGCAAAATCATTGATAAGGACGATTACAGGTTGCTTCTTATATTCCGACTTTTAACCTTTTGACTTTTAACCTTTTACTTTTATTGCTCAACGTGTTCTTAATAGAAGCCATGTAGAAGCTGGACAAAGGAACATATGCATGTACGTACACATCATTTCAGGTATGAGCAAGAAAACAGCTAAATTAGTTAAATTGCATGAAAACTAGAATGCAAATGAACAACTGAAATGATACAGAACGTCAGGAGGATTGACTAAGAATTGTAATTGCTGCCTCCTCCAATTGTCAATTCTCTTCTTATGGAATTTAGATATTGAAATGATTAACATATATTAAAACATTATTCATATAGGTGTACAGAATGCAAATACTCAAATGCTCAAAGATTCAAGTTCAAGTTCAATTACTCAAATACTGAATGCTCAAATACTCAAGAACCCAAGAACTCAAGAACTATTCGCTTCGCTCATAGTTCTTCATAGTTCTTCATAGTTCATGGTTCTTGTATTTTGCAACTTTAGTTTTGTGTATTTAGATGAGACCTACAGAAATTTAAATAGGTGATAAGAGTTTAAGGAATGTTTGGAGGAGGGGTTGAAACATTTTGAGTCTACTCAGATATTTACAAGGTACTATTAGAGCTTTCATCCAGTGTAAACATGGATAATGTAATCATGTTTCGATTAGTCATCTTGGGAATTGTGTAGTTTAGTCAGTGTGATAGACTTAATCTTCTTGTATGATTTACTATTATCACCACATACTCTACGTCCATACACTCAAATCTTGTTATTATATACAGCACTAATATCTAAAGTCAAATACAGGATAAGCCGGAGATCTATTAATTAATACCGGCAATATCTCTCTTATAGATAGAATATATTACTTTCTGTCGTTCTTCAGAATATCATTACTCTGTCGTCAGAATATACTTCTATTCTTCCTCCAGAATAGATCAATTAAAATCTCTCGATTGCAAATTACGAGTCATGGCAGGCAAAGCGATTCTTATTCCATCCAATTCTTTGGTCATCTTCACCTGACAGCCCAATCTACTGGTCTCAGTCAAACCAAAAGCCAAGTCCAACATATCATTTTCATCGTCATCAGGCTCAGGGATCTCATCGTAGTACTCAGGATCAATGATAACATGACAAGTACTGCAGGCACAGGAGCCACCGCATGCTCCTTCCATGTCCAAATTGTAGGCTTGTGCTATGTCCAAGATGTTATCTCCTTCACTGACTTCATAAGTGAATTGTTGGCCGTCCTTGGCAATAAAGGTCACCTTCAACTCTTCGCCGGCCTTGGGCTTGTGTATGTGGCCATGGAAGGCGATTCTGGAACTGGAAAGCGGTCTAAAGGCCACCCTTGGAATCCTAGCAACGGAACATGCCCTTCTAGCTAACCCTGTCTTTAACAATCTAATCATCGTTGATGATTTTTTTCCATTTGAAAAATTCATAAATTAACTAGTGAGTTAAGAAAGGCAAGGATCTTTGAAGAGCGTGGGAGAAGAGTAGCGGAGTAGCGGAGTAGCGGAGAAGTAGGAATGTATTAGAGATCGTATACCAAGTAGTTTGGAGAAAGTTGAGAAGGTAGAAATCCGGCAAGGTGACATATGTATGGATTATGATAGGCGTAGAAAGAGTGGCTTAACAAAGAAAAGAGGATCAAACGTAAAGAGGACCAAACGTAAAGAGGACCAAACATAAAGAGTAGACTAGATTAGAGGTGAAATGCTAAATCGTAGAGAGAAACGTCAGCTTGGATTTAAAAATTCAGCTAGAACTACTAGTAGCTAACCACACTGGTTATTAGTTTCTACAACCTAAAACAATTCTGTAGCCATTGAATATCTGAATATTATGTTGGAGCAATGTTACACTGGTCCTGTTCTAGTTATTATTCATGAAGAGCACGCTTGTGAGTGCAAAGTATATTGAAACTAATCAGGTTAGAAGGAGTTAATAAGGTGAGATAGAGTATCACTCGGTCAATAGGTGTCACACAATTGGTATACATAAGTTACAAAAATGGATAATGAACATGATAGATACTGCACTTACTCTTAGTTTATCAAGCTTACAAGAATATTTAGTAACACCATAAAGCTTTAAATCTATACTTAATTTAAGGTATGGATTGGTCCTACACTTCATATTCAATTCATACTCACTATTCCATTATTAATTAATCATATATCGCGTCTAAAGGACTTTCCAAAGGGCATTCCAAAGCCAGTTTGAATTTAGTTTGAATAAAAATCTTATTGTAAGAGGAAATGAACTTGACTTCTCTCTCTTTAACATGGTATACCGGAGAATCCGTGGAAAGGAACAATTCCCTAATTAACCAAAGACTACCCTCTCAAGAAAACCTCGACATTCACATTCCATGAATCATACTCTTACCTATAAAAACTTGCCCACAATTACCAAGAAAATCAACAAAATCAAAACAGCAATGATCCCATAACTGATGTACTTATTTGCAGTCATTCTTCGACTCATACTCTTCAAAGTCTGAATACTCTTATCCACATACCCGTCAGCAATCTCCAAAGTACTTCTAGCACCACTGATCTGGTCTCTCTGACTCCTCAAATCGTTAAGAATATTCCCTCCGATACTCTCAGTCTCCAAGGCAATTCTCTGACTATCTCTCAATCTCTGCGAAGATCTGTCTAAAGAGGCGTTATTATTCAATAACTGTCTACGTTGGTTGTTGTGGATCCCCCCTGGTCCCGCCTCCAAGTCGTCGTCAGAGTCTCTGTATCTAGAACTGAACAACTCGTGTCTATCCTGGTCGTCTAAAAAGTGTGCCAATTCGGCCTTAGCCTCAGAAACCTGTGCTCTGTACTGGCGGATCTTGGCGTTGTAAGATGCACGTTTGCTACTTGCCAAGCCTTGGACATAGATGCTCATCTGGTCCAACACCTCGAGTGCTTCATCTGTGGAGATTTCTACAGCTTTAAGAAGGGGGGTACGGTCTAGAAGTTAGTAAAAAGTTGATAAAATCAGTAAAAGGTTGAGCCAAGGTGAAATGGATATATCTTCTAACAGATACATGACTGTAGGATAAGCATATTAGTAACATTATACTAGCAACATTTGAATAACATCATTTACTTTTAGATAATGATAGTATTAGTGAACGATTCCAGTTAGGCTTTTCGATCATTGTTTGACCTGTACCTTTAATCTTTATATCCCGACTTTCGGTATCTCCTGGAAATCAAATTCTCGCCCTTTCATTGTAATAACTTCCCTACCGTAAAATAGATCTACCCCATAAGATTCTTTTTCATTAAACCTGCTTAAACTTCTGTCGTTTCTATTCTTGTGTCCTTGTCCTGTTATATGTCCGCCTTCTTTTCTTCTCAAAATACTCACCTCTACTTCCACTGATCTGACCCAACTTGGCCTTGGCTTCCTGGAACGCCAATTCAAAGTCAGATTCGTACGCTTCAAAATCACTCATATCTAAGTTGTTGCCGTTAAATTTGGCTGGTCATTTAATTTTGATAGGGGGTAGTCACGTGGAGAGCTCACATGTGATATTAAGGAGATATGGCCTCAACCGCAATAGAAGAGAGAGTAGAATATATAGTTAAAGTTGAGTGATAGTTAGAGTGATAGTTAGAGTGATAGTTATATAATGTTAGCTGTATAATGATAGCTGTATAATGATAGCTATATAATCATAGGTATATAATCATAGTTATAGAATAGTATATTAAAGATACAGCAAAGGAAAATAGCCAAGTGATAAATGCTTGACAATAGTTAAGCAGGATACGACTTCTATCATAGTGGAATACAATCGCTTTAGTAATATCCTCTCCATATTTTCCAACTTCAGTATATCTCACGTTAAATATTGGGCGTTTAAAGCTGAGAAGAAAATTGACCATAAAAAACCCCTAAATTCAAGGGTCAAGAAATAACTCGAAACAAACCCGTTAGCAACATAACTCTTATTACAATCCAACCTACAGCTTCAAATTAAACAATCAAGCAATTGAATTGTATGCCAATAAATGTGGAATAATTAATAGTTCCTCCTCCCCAGATCTCCATAATCAGTCTCGCTAGGTTAAAATATACTAAAACAGGGGAACCTGACCAAATCAAGACAACTAGAACTCGCTCTAACTCTTAATGTACAAACAAACCCAAACTAGCTAATTACCGCCTCTCGCCTCGATTTCATCCCCATCTTCACCAACCTTATACCTTTGAATTGCTTCCTTAATCTGTGACATCAAATCCTCATTCACACTCTCTACGGACCCCCTACTGGTTGTTCTTGACAAATTCACCTCGCCAGCATTCACATGGCCCTCTCCAACCAGAGGACCGCAGTCCAAGTCCAACGCGTTCACCGTGAGGTTCAAGAGCGACTTGCCGGATCTTCTACGAGAAAGCTTACCAGGGAAGGGTCCCGCCTTGGGAAGATACTGCAAGATCTCCTCGTCATCCTCTTCCCTCTCCTCCTTGCCCGATTTGGCAAAACTGTCGTTGAAAAACACCGATCTGGCTCTGGTAGGGCCCTTGGGCGTTCTGGGCGTCTTGGGAACCCTGCAGCTGGCCCCATTGTCGTGGATCCACTTGGCCACGACCGCGGTCCAACCACACTGGTGCGACGCTCCGAGCCCTCGACCCGTGTCTGCGTCAAAGTACTCGTAAAACGGCACGTAGTCCTTGAACAACGGGTCCTTGTTCACCTTGTCGTTGTCCCCGTTGCACGCCCTGTTTCCCTCCTCGTCGGGCAAGAACAAGTGCATCAATCTATGCTGGATCTCCTGCGCACACTGGGCCAAGTTCAAGAACTCACCCGAACCCTTGGGACACTCCACCTTGAGGTCGGGCCCGTAGTACAAGTAGAACCGCTGCAAAGCCTCCACGAGCAAAAAGTTGACGGGGAACCAGATGGGGCCTCTCCAGTTGGAGTTCCCTCCAAACATGCCCGAGTCGCTTTCGCCCGGTAAATAGCTCACTACAAACTTCTCGCCATTGACATCCATTTCAAACGGATGGTCCTTGTGGTACTTGGACAAGGAGCGGATCCCGTACGGCGACAAGAACTCGTCCTCGTTCAACATCCGGTCCAAGATAGCTACAAGTCTATCCTTGTTGACGAGGGCAAGCAACAAACGCTCGCCAACCCCACGGGACTCCATGGACGCAATGTTACGCTCAGCAACGCTCTTGCGGTGGAGCAAGAACCACTCAAGACGCTTTTTGAAAGCGGGGAGCTTGTCAATGATTTCCGGCTCCAACGTCAACGAGGCGTACAACGGGATGAGCCCCACAAGCGAGCGCACGGGGAGCGACTGCGTATGGTTGTTGCCAAAGTTGATTGCGTCGTAGTAAAACTGGTCCTTTTCGTCCCAGAGACTCGCCGAGATCTTCTCCTCCTCGCCCTCGGCCCTGTACGACATGGCGTCCGAGATCATCACGAAATGCTCAAAGAACTTGGACGCAATGTCCTGGTACACGGGTCTGGTTTTGGCAAGCTCAAGGGCAATGTTCAAGAGCTGGAGCGAGAAAAACGCCATCCAGCCGGTCGAGTCCGCCTGCTCGAGATGGCCGCCTGTGGGCAAGTCCTCGGACCGGTTGAACACCCCAATGTTGTCCAAGCCAAGAAACCCCCCTTCAAACACGTTGTTGCCGTCCGCGTCCTTACGGTTGACCCACCACGAGAAGTTAAGCATGAGCTTGTGGAACACCCGCTCCAAAAAGTCCACATCTTCTCGCCCATACATCTTGCGCTCAATCTTGAAGATACGGTAGGCGGCCCACGCGTGCACGGGCGGGTTCACGTCGGAAAAGTTCCACTCGTACGCCGGGATCTGCCCGTTGGGGTGCATGTACCACTCTCTGAGAAGCAAGTCGATCTGGTTCTTTGCAAACTCCGGGTCAATCATGGCAAACGGCACGCAGTGGAAGGCCGTGTCCCACGCGGCAAAGAACGGGTACTCCCACTTATCGGGCAACGAGAGAATGTCGTTGATGTACAAGTGCTTCCAGTCCTGGTTGCGCCCGTTGGCACGGTTTTCCGGCGGCTTGGGCGTGTTGGGGTCTCCCTGCGACCAGTAGTTGTGCACAAAGTAGTAAAACTGCTTGGTCCACAAGAGCCCTGCAAACGCCTGGCGCTGCACCTGGCGGAGATTGTCCGAGATGGGGAGCGGCGAGATCTTCCAGTAGAACGCGTCCGCCTCTTCCTGGCGCCGCGAAAACACCTGGTCAAACTCGTACTCGTCGACATCGTCCGCGCATGCAGAGAACCTGTAGCGCAAGGTGACGTAGTCGCCTGGGGGCACTGGCGGGAACGAAAAGAGCGCCGCGCTCTTGGTGCCCTTGAGCTCGGGGTTCACCAGCTCAGCCTTGCTGTCAACGAGATAATCATGAAAGGCATCCTTCACATAGGGAGTCTTGTTGGGCTGGTCGTAGAGGCGCTGGGTGTTTGTTTCGTTCTCGGTAAAGAGAAGCTTTGGTTCGATATCGTCCGAGTCCTCTTCAAAGCCGGGCGCGGGCGCAAACACAAGGTACCGGTCGCCAAAGTTCTCGTGCTCCACCTTGATGGTGTACTCGTTGTGGGCCGAGAGCTGTGGCTTTGTAATACTACTTTCCTCGCTGCCCCACGCCCAGGTGTTTCTGAGAACAACGTGGGGGAGAATGTGGAGCGGCGCGGGCTGCGAGCTTCTGTTGTACGCAGTCACTCTGAAAAAGAGCTCGTGGGGGTCTGTGTCGCCCTTGGCGAGCTCAAACACTACATCAAAGTACTCGTCCTTGTCGAAAATACCCGTATCGGTGAGCTCATACTCATCCTCGAGCCGTGTTCTCCTGGCATTTTCGTCAATGAGCTGCTTGTAGGGGAACTTGTTCTGCGGGTACTTGTACAAGTACTTCATATACGAATGCGAGGGCGTGTTGTCGAGGTAGTAGTAGAGCTCCTTCACGTCCTCGCCGTGGTTTCCCTGCGAATTGGTCACCCCAAACGCCTTTTCTTTGAGAATCTCGTCCTGCTCGTTCCACAACCCGAGCGAGAAACAGATGAGCTGCCGCTTGTCACTCACCCCTGCTAGCCCATCTTCGCCCCACCGGTACGCTCTGGAGCGCAGGTGCTCAAAGGGAAAGTCGCTCCAGGCGTCTCCATCATGGGAGTAGTCCTCGCGGACCGTGGCCCACTGGCGCTCGCCGAGGTACGGGCCCCACTTGCGGTACTGGTAGTTAGCTAGACGTGTTTCTTCGGCGGTCATAAGAAGAAAGTTGTCTTCTTTTTTAATTTTGCTTTTTTCCCCTTTTAAGGGTTTTGGTTATGAATGGAAGAGGTGTGGATGTGCAAGACGAAGAGCATGCTATTGTATTATACATTGTATATCTTATATGTAGTATTGTTGTATTGTGTTGTAGATGTTGTAGATGCTGTAGATGTTGTGGATGTTGTGGATGTTCTAGATGTTGTGCCTTATATTTGTGTATCTAACATCTTATCTATCATATCTCATCTTATATCATATCTATTTTATTATCTATCTTATCTCATCTATATTATCTCATCTTGTCTTATATCCTATCCACCTTACATATCTACCTATCCTCTCTCTTTCTAATCTGTTCATACCCTCCTGATCGCAATTCATCTTCGTTCCACCCGATCCCTTACTTCTCTTTGTACCGCTTCCCCATACAGGAGGACTTTTCCATGCATGGAGAAAAAGGGGAAGTTGTTGATAAGCAATGGGGCTGGGTTTAGCCAGCCGAAGTATGCTGCGGTATGTATTTTACGTCCTGAACCACCTATCCATATACTACACCTTTCTTGACGCTTCTAACTTCAAGAAGTATCCAATTTACTTTAGCCCGACTTTAAGGTTTTTCCGCAAGAACAAAACACCCCAGCTGCAATAGAATGAAAACCCAACTGAAACAATATATACGGCCACCTGAAATACCTAGCGTGTTTGAGTGCTGGAATTTGAGCTGTGCTTGGTTATTGTGCATTGCTGGAGTATTGACTTGCGCATATGGCTTTTAAGTGCCTTGTGAATTGTAGAAATCGACTTCTGCTACTTACCAAACTATTGGTTGCTAAGCATGCTTGCTAGAACTAAAAATGGTTTCTACACTGCTAAAATTTGGTTGCTAAAAATGTTAATGGTCACAAAAGTCACAGCAATGGAATTAATAAAATCAAAAAAGTATGAAATGTGCGAAATCGAGAATCAGTCGAGGTGCAAAATCATATTCGATACTCAAAATAAATGATGTGGTATAGCAATTTCAACTTGAAAGGAAAAACGAACTTGGTTTTCAGAGGGTGACTGGGATTTTTAACATGAGCCTGTATCTGTTTAACCAGGTTACAAAATTTTAAATCCACAGATGGAAAAACAATCTGAATCAGTATGGATTGTCTTCTTAGTCAGAACTTACTTCAAAGTTCTCTGCTTCACAAGTACTGAATAGAGGATCTAGCCACCTCTCAACCTTTGGACCCTTATCAGCAGCTTTTCCTAAGTTTCCGAGTCAAAACGGAGTCAGTGAATCGGTGTCCGAATCGGGAAATTGACAAGAAACTCCGAAAACTCCGAAAGCTTAAATGCCATAAATTCAAAACCATAGAACTGGCCAATTGACAAGTGATATTGTGATTTCAAAATATATTGTGCTAAAAGTAAGCGTACGTTGTGAAAAATACATTCCTTGTATGCTGGTAATATACATAGTGTTTCAGGAAATATTCATTGAAAAATTACTCGAAATGCTTGTAGAGAATTACATGCTTACATCGTCTGACCTAGTTTATTAAATCCGTGTTGTATTAATGTAAAAAGGTCGAACCAAAATAAAAAAAATTAAGACATAGCGTAATATGATAATACGGAAAGATGATCATATTAGTGCTAATTTGATAATGTGATATAAAGTCCCTGTGTAGAGTGTAGAATGCTCGTAATGTCCCACTGTCTTGTTCACTGTCTTGCTCATACACTCAGCTGCTTCTCTTTCTCCTTTGCCATCTCCTTCTCCTTCTCCGCAATGGCCTTCTGCTGCATCTTCTTCCCAAAGATCGCCGTAACCACTGGATGCAATAAACTCAACAAAACACACCATGCTATCAAGATCCCAATTGATCTGCCCAACAAACCTCTCCAAGTGTTGAAAAACACAACCTTGGTGATCTCATAAGAATTAAAGATCGGAAGAGCATAGCCAAAGCGGAAAAACTCTGGACACAACTCGAGTGCTGCAAATGTGGGCGACACATTGATCACGACCCAGAAAAGCATACAAAAGGCGAGTGCCGGTGGATAGAACAAGATAAACACCATGGCCATGATCTCGTTCATGAGCCCAACCGCTGTGCACGTCAAAAAGGTGATTATCCAGTACACAACAAAGCCACCGCGGCCATACGCCTGGGTAAAGTCCACTTGCATGGCTAGCGAGACCAAACTGAAAAAGAGCGATAGCGAGAAAAAGGCGACAATGGACGAGACATAGCGGTAGGCAAGAAAGTGCAACGGCTTGATCCGGAGCTTTGCGATATCGGTATACACGGACGCAAAGAAGTTGAACTGAAAGAACGTGAGAATGATCATGTAGATGTTTCCAAATTGTGCCGGGGCCGCCACAACGGGATTGGTGTATGGTGCAAAGTCGTAGTTCACAGGCTGCAACGGCTGCCTAGCTATTATCGACCCGGAATCACTCACCTTGACCAGAGTCTTGGCGCTAAAGTGCTCGAGCCAGTACCCGTTAAGCCGCTGCACCGCTGGTGTCACAAAGGAGCCCATGGAGACAAAGTCACGGCCGGTTTCGAAGAACGCCACAAGCGTGTTGTTGTTGACGTTGTAGTCTGTGTTGTTGGCCTCAATGGCAGCCCGTAAGTTGGCCGTGGCGTCGGGCTTGACGTGCACAGCGTACCAGTAGTGCTGCTCGTGCACCACACGGTAGAGCTCGTCCTCCACGGAGAGCTGGGTGTTGCGGGTAAAGTTCTGGGCGGAAACCACGTCCCAGCCACCGAGATTGTGAGTCCAGTTGGACGAGATAAAGTCTGAATAGTCCTGACCAATCACACCGTCGTCCAGAACAACCAAGAGCATCCTGAGGTTGCCCAAACGGGTGTTACGTTGGAACATGGAGCCCCAGTAGATCGAGAACACCGCGAGAATAAGCACTCCGATGAGGAGGTTGATTCCTAGCGACTTTTTGAACATCGACACTATGTGTGGGCGGATGGAGGACGAGAAGAAGGATGTTCCCGTGAGAAGCGGGTGGGATGGTGCAGCTGTAGGAGGAGCAGCATGATCAGCAGTGTTGGCATATTGTTCATGTGTGTCTCTATTGGAATACCCACCATTCGTGCTTTCTGGTCCGGCATTTCCTTGTCTAGCATCAGCACATCCACCATTCCCTTTCAGCTCGTACGACAGCTCTTCGGTAGAGGGCCGTACGTGTTCATTGTAGTCTCTTTCAGGCATGCTTACTGTTTTTAAATCAATCCATGTAGCAAGCTTTTTATATTTGACACTGTGAATAGAGCAAGTGCTAGTGATTATGTAGAATGCGGCTGTAGGGAGAATGTGGAGAGCGGCTGTAAGCTTAATCCGTCGCAAGTCCGTGTTATCGCCTACCGCCGGAGTTTTTTGAGAAATAGATACGGGAGGAACGGGAGGGAGTACAGAGGAGCAGGAAAAGAACAGGCGATATCTGGTGGCGAGGGCTTCTTTTCGACGTCACTTTGACGTCATTTTGACTCTTTTGGGGGCTTCTAAAGGGGTTTAACGGATCATCTTGTTCACTTTTGAATACTTCTTTGTCGCGCACTGCAACTTGCAAATCCGTATTCACCCTCGCATAGTGTTGCATTCATCACGGCTGTGTGATAAAGCCGGGGCATTTGTAAGGCTGACCTAGACTTGCTGGATTGATGACAGATCATAGTCTAGATCAGCGATGTTTAGTGAGATGGGTAGCTCGTGGGTGTTCATACGTATTGAGTATAAGGTATTAGTAAGGATTAGTAAGGATTAGTTGTGCGACTCAGAAATTCAATTTGTGGACCCTGAGGCTTACCACGGTGGCATATAGGGTCTAGACGAGATGTAGAATTAAAAATACTTCAGAGACACTTGCAAGGTGTCATGTTTCAGCTTGGATTCCGGGGCTTTGACACCTTTTGGACCAACTATATGCCCAATTTGTGCCAACTATGGTGACATTTTCATGTGACAAATGTCAATTTGCAATCTTGATAGAAAATTGCAGCTCCTTGAAAACTGGCGTATCTACATTTACTCTATTTCGGGACATTCCATTCTATTGCTAGTTACGAGAATCTCTCACGGAAGGAGAAACTAAAGAATGTTTGTTTTCATTTTCTTATCCATCAAATAATAATAGATTTAATAACCTTCAGGGGGTCCCAAATCTGCTCAATTGCTATAATTTGACACCAGAGATCGTGCATATGATCCAATTCGCCTAATTCCACTCTCATATCCCTAGTAGGTAATTTTCCAGGTTAGTATCTCACTTCAGCGTGCAGAAAGGGTGTACTAGGTGTATTTCAGAATAATTCGAATTTTGGAGAGTGTTAGGGATCCTATCCTACTAGTTGGGTTACTCCTTAGTTACGTGAATTATGCTAGTGTCCAACATCCCGCTCTAAGCCTCTTCTAGCTGCTATAAATATATTCCCATGTTACCCAGCTTACATATCCAGTCCAATACATATTAGTTACTGTCCATAGTCTAACTCTACTTGCAAGCCTGACATCATTCATGAAATTATTACAGGTAAACTACTGGGAAGCAAAATTAGACCCATTATCCTTCATAGTTAAACCACTCGAAGATACAATTTACAACGGCTGCTATAACCTATGGCTGTATAAAAATACAATATGCCCACCTTCTATTTCCTTTTTGGCTGTTTGCTTTGAGAACTGGTATTCTTCCCCAGGTATGAATACACTGTACCTTTCAAGATGATGAAAAAGTTGAAACATAACTGCTGTCATAGTGTGTATTTGGTGGAAAAACGGCCTTTTTGGGGCCTGATTCTCCAAATGTCTGTCAAGTCATGAAGAAGTTCACGTATACTTTGAGTATCTATCAGCACCAGGAGAGTAAGCATTCTATAAAGAGTGAAGATACTTGAGACCTACGAAATGTGGAGTCAGGTATCTAAGAAGAGAGTTGGCAGCATCTGGAAATTCTAATAGGGAAGGTATAGTTGTAAAATTGACTTCAAGCTGAGCGTATCTGGTCTAAGGCTTTTCTTCGTTTTATGAATAGAGTACCAAGTAGTCTAAGCAATGGGTTGATTAGATATGTTTCAACAGAATGTACATTGAAGCTAGAAAGAGCTCATAGTACTACAAAATATCTGATATCGTTTCTCAAATTTGGGAAATTTTCAATTGCAGTTTGCAGCCATTTAAAATCAGTTTAAATTTATCTATGGTCTGTTCTATCCTAACCAAAAGCTTATACATCACGACTTCTGCCTCATTCGTTGAGTGTTTTGCCAAAGTTCGCTCACCCTTATGATACATGATGGTTCCAATAATTCAACACCTGAAAGCCTGGCAAATTTTGAAAGAGGTTATTTAACACTATAGGCTTGATTTAGTATCTTTGTAAACCATCTCTTATCAGATTACCATTACACCTTCTTCTACATGCTCACCTATTCTTGCATTCCATTTGAAACGATACAATTTTAATCAAATCGAACAAACTCTAAATAAACTCTAAAGACTCCATAAGTTCTACACGGATCAATAGATACATAATATTTACAAGTATACAACAATTTTAGTGGATCTAGTTTATGTGTCTGAGACATAAACTGACAACAAATCATAAACCAGGCCCAATATCAGAATAAGTCATCAGAAATGTCTTATCTATAGCTCATACTAAAGCACGATAAAGTTTCCCGTAAAACCAGTTTGCAAATTCCGAAGAGCTCACTTGATTTACTCTCTGGGATTGATAAACTTGGATGAATAAAGTGTGTTATACATGACCAGAGTATAATATGATAAATCGGGAATAGTCGCTGGAATTAGTTGGGTGTATTACTGGGTTATGTTAACTGGACGGAACAATGAATGAATTCAATTGGTTTTCTTCAGCAAGAAACATTAAATAGGCAATTCTTGTCAAATCAATTCACACATCTTGACCAAACAAGAGCCTATTGGTTAGTTCTATATTACTCGTCTAACAGACCATTAGATGTTACCTGGTTCCATTAGTCTTAACTATGGTCCTACTATTTACCTTCGTAGTCGACGAATTTCGGGACATCAAGTAAATCAGCGGCACAGGTGATTGGTAGAGCACTGAAATGTTTTCCATGCTTGAGTTGTTTCATACTAGCTAGATATACTATGGATAAAGCACCAAAATACTTCTCGCTCAACCTATCATTTGGCTGCAAACTTGTTAGGCTCACGCGTTCATAACGCAAACCATTCATCAAATTTGCAGCCAAATTCTTGGGCGGATATAAGGATAGCGTGCTTATTCTGGAATGGTATCCTTTGGCTTGTACATCTGTTGAATCTCTGTATCTTTAAACTGATTAGCTCTCAAAGAGCTTGACCATGTTGGCAATCTTCTCGTCCATGCGTCTGGGTGGACGAATTACTGGTGATTTGGGGCTTTCAAGTATCTCAACTATGCTGGCGACATATGGGTCCAAGTTTCTGGGTTTTGAATATGGTGGTTCTGGTACGAATTCATGAATAATGTTGGTATCCAGGAATTGAACGGTTTTGGTCTTTGTAAAGGCGTCAGATCCAGATGCCATAGATGTACTGGAAAACTCTGTAGACCCGCTAGGCTTGAGACACGATTTCAAGCGAACTTCAACTAAATCAGCTTGATCAAAAAAAAGATTATCTTGGATTTCAACCAAAGGAACAGTCCGATTGAAAATAGCTGTAGCCGAGTTGCTGGTTGAAGGTGGGCTTATATCGTAGGCAGCTTTTCCAAAGGTGAAGCTACCGTCTTTTTCTCTAAAGGTATCCCAGGAATTGGAATTGTGCTCATGACATGTACAAGTCTGAGCTTGGATTGCGTTTTCTGGGATTCTTTGCTGCTTCCTTTGAGTTCTAATTCCTTCAAGATATGCCAATTTGTGCTGATACGCTTCCTCGTAGTTCTTCATGGTGTGAGGATGCCCGGAATTTCTGTTAAACTCATAGATCTCATAAGTGCTTGTGTTGATCTTGAAGTAGTGCTCTCCAAAGAGCATTCTGCCAACTTCTTGTTTCTTCAAAGTTTCGCTGTCTGGAATTAAGGGAGCCATTGTAGCGCCGCAGTTTTCCTTTATGTCAATGATCAGTTCAGGTCCGGATATCTTTAAAGATACCAAGGCCTTCTTTCTGGCTCTACTAATCTTGGACATTGTCCTTCTTTTCAAGTCAGTATTGAAAGCAGGAGCCAGTTCGTCAATTGGTTCCCAACTTAACAAATCTGGTTCGTTGAATTTGGAGGAATACATCGGGGTGGAAGTCGATTCCAAAAAAGAAACAACTGAAGAAGAAGGAACAAGGTCAACATTGGGTACACTGGACTGGATGGACGTAGAAGCAGAATCAGATGGGATCGAAGAAAAGACAGAGGGATCGGAGACAGATGAGACTGGGGAAATGCTGGCTGAGGAGAGAGAGGTTCTGGGTGAGTTCGCTTCAAATGAGGAAAAGTTTGATGGGAATAGAGGGGACCAGAAAGCCTCGATCTCTGAGGGGGTAGGTTTTGTGGTTGGAAGGACAGATGGGAGACAAACTGGAGAAGTGTTACCGCTTCCAATTGGTTCTGTGGCAGTGAAGCAACTTGTAAAGGAAGTCTTGAAAGCATCCTTGGCCGACTTGGCATGCTTGGAGTTCTTGAACTTGAAAATGGCATCCTTGACCCTTTGCTTGGATTGGTCCAATTTCTGCAACTGGGTCAATTCAACGGTTTCAAGAATTCTGAGTGAATATTGCATTGTCAAAGAAAATGGGTAGTTTCGATTTCGGGTGGTAGAAGGCGATCTGAATGTATAGAAGGTATTCTGGAGGCAATAATATGAATTATCTAAAGAACAGAAAGAGAGCAAAAGCGAAAACAAAAAGCGAAAATGGGTTTGGTCCTTTTTTGTTTCTGTGGCTGCAAAAAAAAAGGATTTTTTGAGAAGCAAAAAAAAGAAATGGCTGCAAAATTATTTGGTGGCAAAACAGATACAAACACAAGAGCCAACAAGTAGGAGAACAGAGGATCTCAAAGGATGGCAACCTTTATTTGGTCAGAATCCATGAGAATGCATTGAAGATTCAAATATGGGATCGTATTTTTGAAATATTGTCTATCATTTTTTGTAACCGCTCTCTAATGTTTAAATACTATCAAATAATTGAAAATCCAAAACTTTCCAATATTTTAGAAAGGAGTTGTAGGTTGATTGGGAATAAAAGATATTGATCAGGAAATTCCATCAAAGTAGGTGAACGTAAATACACAGGTATCGTGTTTGGAGAAATAACATGAGTCTGACTATACTGCCACTGAAACTGACATTTCTTGTGAAACCTTTCAAACTGCTTAAACTACTTTTGGTGTGAGATCTGCTATGTACCTTTATGTAGCTACCTAAACTAGTACTATATCCGAAGCTCCCTGATGGCTGGAACTCCTTAATTTATTCAAACGGCTCCAGCTTTCTTTGCCAAAACAAGAGCCGGCTCACTCCCCGATGGTACTAAGTGTGATAGGTACACCAAAACGAAGGAATATTGATAAAAGAAGGTCTGAAGAATCCTAGCATATTAAGATCCTGGTCGCATAATTTGAAGAATTGGGTCCAGTAGGTGCTGAGATGTATCTTGCTCAACGACTTAAATTAACAGATATTACATCAATCTCTTACTATTGTCGTTGGGATATTTAGTATAAAAAAGATCTGATAGAGAATTGGGATCTAGAGCTGGGACGCTCGCACTACCTTCATGAGCCTGCAAACCTACCTAGATGAGGCTTAAAGCGGGAAAGTAGAGAGATGCGCTCCAGCGGTCATCCAATTAGTAGAATAGGGGTAGATTGCTAACAAAAGAACATTTAATTTAATCAAACTGACATCAAAGGGATGGGGCTTGAAACCATCAGATTCCGGATACATGTCCTGTTTCAGTACACTTTGTACAAGCCTGTAATAGTGGGTGATTGAATATCAACCCCAATAAAGGACAATATGAATTCGAATAAAATTCTAAATATACAATTAAAATCTATATTTGGGAATAAATGAACTTTGATCATTTGGACAATTACAATTCCGCCATTTCAAAACCAGGTTTCATGGGGTCATACTTACTAAGCATTACTCTTCAAAAAGTTTCACCAATTGTCTTTCAAGTGTAATTTCCCATTCAGAAGAAGCACAAGCATTTCGAGAGCCTCTGAAACATTACACAAGTCCAAGTCAATGGAAGTATTGATCGACAGATGCTTTATGCTGGAGAAGCTGAAATCTAGACTGCAACTGCCTTTTCTACAGGTTGCAGATATAATACAATATTTTCTCTACAATGGGTGGATGTGTATATTTCAAAACTTTACAGTGCAATGTCAAGGTTTCTAAGTTCGGAGAAAAATGGTGCCATTGAATGTATCACTGCGGCATTTAAAAAGCCACTGTTAAATTTTTCACTGTTTCAAATCTAGCTTCAACAAAATAAAGGTAGATAAGTTTCGGAATATTTTTTATCCGGTTAATTAAAGACTGAAACATAATTTCAAGCTTATCTTTCTTATGGTCATTCTGGAGCAAAAAAAATATATATATCGACAACTGCAGGATTCGAACCTGCGCGGGCAAAGCCCAAAAGATTTCTAATCTTTCTCCTTAACCACTCGGACAAGTTGCCTTATTCGTTAATAATTTTTAATTTCTGTGGCTTTTTGACATATGAAATCTAAGAGAATATTTCTTTTTGCTGATATTGAATCAATATTTACTTCTAGTGAATAATTTGGAATATTTAGAATATTTCCTGAAACTTTACTTAAATCCTTTACATTTTTTCTTCAATATTCAACAAAAATATGATAAAAAAATCTTAGAATGAACTGAAAATGATCGAATTTCAATAACGATCGTGAATCCCTTATCAATAATTCTAACTACAAGTTGAATAAAAAACTTCCGAAACTACTTTTCGTGTTCTGGAGTTAATAAACCAAAATGGAAATCTTTCATACCCAAAGCTAATCAAGCACTTTTAAATACATAGTCTGTTTCCAAATTTGATTCGGATGAGGCATCGGGAAGCAGCTTCCTGTCTATCTGCTTCTGATTCCTCAAACAAATCTTTGTTTGTATCCAAGTGGAACATTCTTGATTCGTTTGTGGTAATTATAAGCGTGAAGAACATGCCAAGATTCCTATTTCTAGGGGTAATTGTTATTTTCAGGTACCAGATATCTGGGAAGAGTGTCATCGCAGGTCCCAGCCAATTCTTCATCCTACGACTTCTTTACTCTCAGCTGTCTGTTCCCTGGAAGTCCAGATCCCGTCTATCTCTCGTAAGTGTCTCAAGGGCAACCAGATTAAATAACCATCACTGCTTTTCGTTCCCCTGTCAACTGGCTTCACGCCCAGCAACCATCTATTTCACTACATCATCACTACAGCCAAATAGATAATTTTCTCTTAATAGAAGATCAATAAAAGCATCGATAGACGCTCAAAAAAACACCGTCTAACTTGAACCTAGCGAACCTAGTCAATTCTGCACTTCCCTCTCACCCCTATACGGCTGCAAATTTGTACCTCCTTTAATCTGAAAGTGCAAACGAATTCGTTAACTTTTTTTTCCTTTTCGACCACGCGCTTCTAGAATCTAAAAATAGTTGAGTGTTGTCCAAATCGGGAATGGGCCTTTGGACTGGAGCCTAGATGGCTGCAAAATGGTAGCTGGATAACTGTTTTCCGCCAATCCCGCTTGTATCACGAATGACATCTCGCTTGCCATGGCAATCGTAAACAGCTGAGCATGTATCACTCACCAGATCACAGTCTTTTCAGCCACAAACGCCACTTCGTCATTGTCGTTGCTATAATTACACCTCGTTACACAGAGCACACAGAACCCACATTTCACACCAAAAAAGAGGCCCAGATAACAGGTATTCACACTACCCGGCTGTTTCCCAGGGACAACCTATGTTTGCTTATCTCATCTTTGCAGTAGAGCTCATCTATCTTTCTCCTATTCCTCCTATTCACCCCTTGCTTCTTATACTTCTCCTATTACACCCCTAATCTTATCTCCTTTTCTAATCTCCTAGACGAACCCTTTTCGTCCCATTACCTAAACAAACTATTTGGGAAACATTCCCTTTGTGTTGACAGAGCTCAAACATCTCAAACATAAACACTAATCAAACACTATAAATATGCAGCACTCCGCTCTCCATCTCTGAATTCCTCATCCAACTTAGTCTTTCGCTTTACCTAACAATGCAATTCTCTACTGTCGCTATTTTCGCCGCCGCTGCTGCTGTTGCCTCTGCCAATGTTGTCACCGAAAGTGACATTGAACACACTTTGGTTACCATCACTTCTTGTGCTGAAACTGTCACTGACTGTCCAGCCAGAAAGGCCGGTGCTTCTGTTTCTGCTCCATCCAACTACACCTCTCCACACAACGCTACCGTCTCGGTTGCTTCTGAAGGTGGTGCTGCTGCTAGATACGTTGGTGGTGCTGCTGCTGCCGTCTTCGCTGCTGGTGCTTTGTTGGCTTTGTAAGCTTTCTGAGCCAGATGTACTTGGTTGATGGTTATTTGAGGCTGCTAAATAGTATCCGTCTAAAATAAACATAGATCGAGAATATGATGTAGGTAGTTTATTCCCGGAATAATCTAAGTCATTCATATGGAATAAAAGAAAGTCGCATGATATATCTGTATATTCAGTAGTCTATCTATTTCCAACATGTATTGTTTTTTCTATGAAAGTATCTTGAGATTTTGCAGCCAACCTAAAATAAAGTTTAACTTTATTTGTGAATTCGTTCTTTCAGAGTCAAACAGCCAAATCTCTTGATATCAACGAATAAACAGGCCATAAACAAGAACCGATTTGAGTCTGATGTTATAGTGGAAGTAATCTGTAAAACCGTGGACCTTGATCAGTACTTACCGCTAGCATTTCATGGTAAATATTCGTACTTTACAATTATTTGAACTTTACATTAATCTGAAACCTAATAAAGGCAATTTTTGACACAAATCAAAACGCTCCAAACGTTCTCAACCAAACTTTGAATTCCCAATTAACTTCCCTAGGTTAAAGAATCGTGAGCAATGGATATTTTGACAAGTGATAGGATTGGAGTTTTAATATCCCGTTGAAATCTACAGTGCTGTTTGTTAAACACTTGGCCCTGATAATAAGAAATTAGTATGTTAAACAAGCCAGTGAAATCCATTACAAACATTTTTCTGGTGTAGATAAATGCCAATTTCGAAATAAGCATTTCAAGCAAAACAGAGAAGGTGCTTTGCTGATTTATATATATATTCCTTCGTGTCTTGACCTATAAACTTTCAAAGATCTCTTAGAAAGTTTTTTTAGACTTATTTTTATTTTTCAACAATTTACTAAATATATTGAAGAATATGGAGCACACCTTGCATTTTGTAAATTCAAAAATATATTAAAATAGCTTCAAAATGGGTTGGAAGTTTTTGCAGCCTCGAAAATCAATGGGTAAGCCGAAATAACTAAGCTGTCTAAAAAGAGCCCAATGGTTATTGGATTTACATAAACATACAAAACTCGCTAAAGTTTAGGAGAAATTATTTGTGGTTGCCAATATTGGTGGTTTATTAGGGTTGGCTATTTACTCTGGAAAAGATACCACAAATCAACTGGCACATTTTCATTTAGAACTAGAATACTCGATTAGATTTGTACTACGTTTTCAGTGTTTTCGTTTTTATTAGAGAATGAGTGGTTGATGCAGGTACTAGCAAGCCCGATTTTGCGGTGGTGATGCCAGTTTCAGGCGCAGCATCGGCACTTGTAGGTTTAGAAGAGGGGTTTCTGCAGCAATTCGAATCTACAAGTTTCAGGGAACCAGAAGTAATACTGGATTCAGCATAGTTTAATTGCATTATGGCAGCCTCGTTTTGGTCTTTATCCTTTATTCTTAAACCGACTTTAGTTTGAAAGAGAAACTGATCATTGCTGGGATAAGAAAATGTCTTTTGATAAGTCAGACGAATCTGTAGATTATAAATCTGTATTCTGCATATACTTAACATGAAAGAGAGAAGCCAGCTAGGAGGACAACTAGAAAGTCTAGAAGAAGAATAGTATAATGCATCAGAGAGCCAGTTATATTTTTAACAGAAGGTATAGGTCATTATATCCATGTACATGTAATGCAAATGCATGCATATTAATGCTGCTAACAACGGCCGAAGCCATTAAGGACAATCAACATCAGATTAAAAACTCTAGCAGTTGTATTTTTTGGTTCAATTTCCCACCTGATCTTGTTTCTATGTTCATTTCTCCGCTTTGCAGAGTTAGCTCTTGTATTTGCAAAGTAGTATACAGAGAAACCATTGAGTAAACCATTTGCAGCCAGGTCACGTGCGAGACTCATCACGTGACTTCACATTACCTTCTCCACTTAAAATTTCACTCTAACAACACGAGAGTTCAGTTAAACTGCACTCAATCAATCAATTACTCTGCCTGGACCGTGTTTTAAAGTACATATCCACCTAATATACCCCTGTCAAACCTTGATTCCCCAAGAAATACCGAATTTCAGTGATTTCTGATTGTTTTGCTGTTCTTTTTGTTTATATTGAGAAGCTTCACATAGAAGATCAACATATACGGATAAAAACATAGTTTAAAGAGGTATTGACGTGATACAGAGAGATATTAACGTGAAAAACTACCTAATAACGTTATATCAAGATACTTACAGCAACATAACGTGGTATCAAGCACCTTAAAGTCAATTGAGAAGATTCACTAACGTGATATAAAGAAAAGGCATAAAATCTAGTTGATACCAAGAGATTAACGGTATATTTACGTGATAAGAGATAAGCTAATACAAATCAACATATCAACTCTTTTTCACTTTGAAAAAGTACCAAGACATCAAGATAATATCTGAAGTCGACAAGCAAAGTCAATTATCACAAGACACATAAAAGTACTACACATCCACAATGACTTCACTGCCTAAAAGCATCAAGAGAATCGAACTAGAACGATTGATACGAAGCTTCCAGAGCAAACTCGGCCCGGGATGGCAGAAATACCACGAGACATTGACGCAGTTTCTTGTGGGGCGGCTTCTGCGTGTGGAGTTTGTCAACATTGTCAAGCCGCTTCTCAACAGCTCTGCGCTTGTGTCGATGCATAACAAGCTCTTGGTGCTCAATTTCGCCAACTCAATGCGAGACTTGCCGTCGGACTTGTCGTCGGAGGTTGTGGCGTCGTTCTGGAACAAGAAAGTGACCAAGAACACATCCAAGGTGAACTCGTCGCAGTATGAGAAGTTTAAGCAGAACATTATGGAGTTGCCGATTAGGGAGCGCCGCAGAATCAAGAACATCACCAAGGATAGCGGCAAGAAGAACAGATTGAAAGAAGGCATCACGTTGACCAGACACACTCTCTTGCCCAAGATCCCGATGATCCAGGACAAGGACAAACAGCAACTCAACGTGAACAACCTCGTGCAGTGGCAGAAGGACGTGGTGCAGGGGATCAACACGCCCATAGCCACGCAGAACTACGAACTCCCGGACTACGACAATCTCCTGGAGCGTATTCTCATGACCATGAGAGAGTACGGGCTCACGGGGATGCTCAATGCGCAGGTTTTGGAGGTGATTCTTCTTGGCCTCGAGTCGCATCTCAAGAACATTATCGAGAGCGCCATTGACACCACAAAGTACAGAGAAAACAAGTACGCGGGCGCAGACTACTCGCTCAGTCTCGGGAGCGCTAACCCTAACGGTAAAGATTTCGCAGGCAGGCCAAAGAAATCACAGGACATCACGCTCAACATCGAGGACATGTACAACACTTTTGAGATGTTCCCGCATTTGGTGGAGCCGTGTGGGCCTGTCTACCGTATGGGGAGTGTGATGTTGGAGAACGACTACGCGCAATCGCAGGTATTGGACTACCAGTTGCCTCCTGAGGAGACCCGGCCGTTGCGTGTTGGAGATGACGAGAAGAAGGAAGAGGTTCCCGTTGTGTTGCGGCCGGATTCACACGTGGGCCTGACCGATGAGTTGAAGTGGGTCTTGCATGATTTGATAGGTGAGATATGAGAAGATTCCTTCCCTCATTTCAGGCCATGTCCACTGAATCCGATATCCAAGTTGTAGTAATAGATTCGTGTTTGCAGTAATAGAAGCAACAAAAGACCTAATGTTGTAGTAGAGACAATTGTATATGAGGAGCAGGTGACTGGTCCATGTCTAAGATGAAACAATTAGTTTAGCACTTTGATTAGATAGCACTTGCGGCCTCTTGGTTTTAATCGTTGTAATGTAATTATAAATTTCTAGACTTTGAATGCTTAAAACTCATCATGGCTTGGTTACTTTTGTTGGTGGTATTTATCGAGATAGTTAAAATCAGTAAATTTACAAAAATTACAAAAAACTGTCAAAAAATTGAAAGTGGTAGCTGTAAATTTGCAGCCATTCAAATTGAATGAAATGAATATTAGATCAAGATATTAAATAATTAGTTATTTATGTAGGTGTAATGATTAAAGGTCACAAAATAATAAATATCGTTTAGGTTTTTTAGATTTTTTAAGGTTTTTAGGGTTTTTTAGATTTTTCGTTGATTGGTAAGTAACATGTATTGATCTACCTATATATATACTTTGCAGCATACTTAAAAGCAGTGCTTTTCTGTGATTCTTTCTCAGTTTAAAATATGGTTTCCAGTTGTTGTCATACTCAGTCGCTCCATATAACATTCTTTTTATCAATATATTACATTGCTTAAACAGCTATAATATATATATTTCTAACTGTACAGTGGTTGAAAATTTTTCTGTTCAATGATGCCATTATTTTATGAGGATTGCCAAGATCTTCCAGCTTCGTCAGCTCCTAATTTGGCCGTTTTTTGTGTATTAATTTCCCATACTTAAAGTCCTCAAAATAGTACTTTTTCACGAAAGGGTGGTTAGTGTAGTGGTTAACATATTTGCCTTCCAAGCAGGTGCCATGGGTTCGATTCCCGTACCACTCATCTTTCTTTTTGTGTTCCTACAATACATCTTTGGTTCGACTTTGATGTCTTGGTTTGAGAAGGAAAAGGATGGTCTTTTGCCTTTTTATTCAAATAATCTTTTACTTTTTATTCATACATTGGAGCAAAAATCCTCTTTAGACCGGAAATAAAATTTCAAACCATATATGAAATCTTCACCTCTATTCATGTTATTGATCTGCTTTTCAGAACCAACACTTGGTTAATTACCAGTGGTATAAATATTTCCAGTCCAAGTGATGAATAAATATTAAAGACTAACAACAGAGACAAACTACTTCCAAATTTTGGTAGAGCAATCAGAGAATATACAAAATCGAAACAAAAGCAAGAGTGTTTAGTATTTACAGATACAGGGGTTGGCCCATTCATTTTAGATGAACTTTTGTTTTTATGAGAGCTAAATAGTGTACAGCGGGCTTTTTAATTTATAGGAGAGCGCGTGATAAACACCTACCCAAGTTTTATTATCCTGTTGCACTAGAATTTCGATGTAGATTGGTGAAGTGAATATATGATATTAGGCTATCATATAGTGTTGGTTTATATGGGCTGGTTTATATGGGCTGGTATGTATTTGACTAGATAGGGTAATATGGGGACCTATTTATAGGACCTAGACGAGTAACTATGTGAGGAGGGTAAAATCAATAGCCACCAAGGTTCGTTTATGTGTCTTATACTCCTAACTATGTTCTTTGTGAAAATCGTAGCGATGTAAGGACCAGAATAGTAGAAGAATAGGGGAATTTCCTTGTTGGAAAAAAATGGCTGCGAATATTTTCTTTTAAGATTGAACTCCACACAAATTGAACTCATATGTAAATTGTAACCAAAGAAGTTTTCATTAATTGCAGATATGACAAGGAACTTTCAGGACACTCCAAGTTAAGCGAATTATTAGTTATGAGCATAGCCAATGTTCCGCAAAATATTACTTATTTATTTCCTTTTTATTCTATGAAGAAAGCATAAATGATAAAAAAAAGCACAGTAGTGGGAACACGAAAATCGATTGATAGATTTTGTCACTTCATTACAATTAAAAAAAATGCGCAAACCCGGAATCGAACCGGGGGCCCAACGATGGCAACGTTGGATTTTACCACTAAACCATTTGCGCTAGGAAAGCTCCGCGACGGGGAATTGAACCCCGGTCTACCACGCGACAAGCGGTAATTCTAGCCACTAAACTATCACGGATTTTTCTATGTTAAAATTCGTCTATGTTGAATCGTAGCCACATAGACGACGATGACATAATATATTAGTAAGCAATACATGTTTTATATATATAAAAGAAATCGTATGGAACCCTTAGAGAAAGTGAAAGGTAGATATTCGTTTTCGTAGCATTATAAAACTGTTTTGTAGCTAGAATGTCTCTCTACTATATAGATTAGACACTTAGGTAGATATGAAATATACGTCAAAAAAAACAGCGCTTCAGTGTTCTGAGCCCTGGGACATCAATACATTGGTCCAATACTTGAAGCTGGAATATGAAAAATAGAGAGATCAAAAAAGCAATACTCTAACCACCAGGGTGGCAGCTTTATCTAGATTTTTTGTGGATAGGAAGGAAAGCACGGAGGTGGAATCCTACCAGGGAAGAAAATCTCTAACCAGAACCCTTAGAGAAGGCGAAAATTGAGGATTCTATTCGTACCAATATAAAACTGGTTTTACCCTAGAATGTCACGCCAATATATAGATTAGTTAGGTGAATATGAAATATATGGCACGTATGTGAAGAAAAAAAAAACGTGTTTAATTATTAAATCAAGGACAGAGTGTTTGTCATATACGGTCCTGTTTTGGATTCAGACGGAGTCGGAGTTATTAATATATCACTAATCGGATTCCATCGATGATTGGTCGTCTTTTTGTATAGATAATAGCGATACCAGTCTTTATTTGTCTCTATCTATATTCGTATATATTCAATGTCATTATAAGCTTCTCAGTCGAACTATAATCCAAACATAATCATCACTGTTCTAAAGAGTAAATTTTCTATAAGTTTCCCGTATCGCCAACTGCCGTCGTAACCACTTAATTCCTATTGGACAGAAAGTATCATAAAGCTTACTAAAACACTCAGAAAATAATATTTCTTATCGGTTTGGAAATGGCTTATGACACAACATCAGTTCTTTTTATACTACTGCTAACATGCTGGAGCAAGTATCTAGTGTGACTGCTGCTTTGGGAGAATGGACTGGTTACGTTACCCTGACCCCAACAGTATTAACATCGATTGCAACCAAAAATGTCGCTGATCTTGTGCTGATTATCTCAAGCATCACCAACGCTGCTGCTACAGAGACGGATCCTATTCTGCTCTTCGTCTTGGACAGATCCATGAGAGGTGCCTTGGCCTCTCTCACGGTAATCCTGGCCGAGGGTGTCATGGCTACTGCAACAGACACTCAGCTACTTCCCCAGATCACCCAGCAGCTCGTCAATTCCACAGTTGTCTTGAACGAAATATTCGATGACGAAAACATCTACAACACCAATTTGAGTTTTGTTGCAAACTTGATCTACACGATTGCCTTTGGCTTGATTTTTCTTTCTCAATTAGGTCTTTTGGCCTGGTCTCGGCATTGGTATTTCGGCATCTGTCTCACCATCGGGACTGGCTTGGAGCTTGGTGGGTATCTTGCTAGACTCATGTCCTGTAATGGAAATGAAAACGATATAAATCCATTTTTAGTCCAAATTATTTGTTTGGGTATTGCGCCTGCCTACGTTATGGCTGGTATCTACTTTCTACTAGCACAGATGGTTATTCTACACGACAAAACCAAGTGTTCTATCTTGAAACCTATTTGGTTTTCCTATATCTTCATCTTTTGTGATTTGATCAGTTTGCTTATACAAGGTGCAGGTGGCGGGTTAGCAGCCGTTGCCGTGGAAGATTTTAAGAGTGCTGACACTGGCTCCAATATAATGTTGGCTGGTATAGTATTCCAGCTTGCCTCCATGTCGGTCTTCATTTATTTGTTTTTTGACTTCCTTGTTCGTATATCCTTCAATTTCAAGCTGTCTGCTCCAAAGACCCTCAAGTCCTTCTTGCAAATCTTATTTGTTACAAAGACAGGAGCTATTTATAAGAGCGAGTTGGAGAAAGAATACGACCCTGCCTTTGCTAGCAAAAGACAGTTCAGACCAATGTTGTTCCAATATTCTCCTTTAGCAATGCTTGTTTCGGTTTCATTGATCTACATCAGATGTGTCTACAGAGTGGCGGAGTTGGCTGAAGGCTGGGTCGGCTACTTGATTGTTAATGAGGTTTTCCTCATGGTTTTAGATGCTCTTTTGATCTTTTTTGCAACTGCTATTTACATCATTTTCCATCCTGCTTTGGTGTTTGGGGATAACGATGGGCTCCTGGTTAGTGCAATCAGAAAGATTGAGCAAAATGTGCAAGAGTCCACAGACAACGAAACGAATACTTTTGAATCAGCTGGAGCTGAGAAGAGGATAGTTACTTGATAGTTTGGCTGGGTAAAAAATATGTGCATTTTAAGAGGAAACTTATAAGAGGATAACTTATAATAGGATAAATAATTAGCGGGTAGAGTATATGACATTTTTAGAATAAAAACACAATTTAAAATTACCAACTGAACGACAATCTAAGGGTATTTGTCCCCCAGGCCAAGGAAACCACCACCAGAAAGTTCACCAGTGACACCGAATTCTTTTAATCATGATCCACCAATTGTTTCGGATAGTGCTCCCCCTAAGACTCCTAGTCAGCGAGCAAACCAACAACAACATCAAAAAAATTTCGGAGGAAGCATTTTCCAACAATTTAAAGTACTCATCTACTGATACAAGTTACATACCATCACCAGCTACAGACAGAGCTCTGTTTGGTTCACAAGAATTACAAAGTGACCCTCAATTTTTGGATGTAAGAAATTCCAAATCGGGTAACAAGGAACTTGCTACGCAAGAGGAATTAGATCAAGAACTTGAATGACAAAAAGCTAAGAAAGCGAGAGATGAGAAACTACGTCGTGCCAGGAATTTCAGGTGAACGCTGCGTTCCCTGAACCGCTTACACAGGATTCATCCTTCAAGTGACTCACACAAGTTGAGAACCTTCTCCTGAAATTTAAAAGGCATTTCTTGAAATGTTTATTTTGAAAAGCCGAAAGTTCAAGTTACTGGCCTCAATAATGACAAAGAGTGATTACTGAACATGGTACATCTGACGTTTTGCTGAATACGTTACGACAACGCCCCAACTTTGGAAAAGCTTGCACGCGAAATTACTGAGCAGAACAGAGTACGAATATATGCTTATTAACGTTTTTGTTAGATCTTTATTAGAAATACTAAGGGATATGTTTATTTTGGAAGACCACTCCCAATTGGTTGAAGGTTTTTCTAGTAAACACATCCAATACATTATAAGGCATCTTACTTTAAATGAAGTTGAAGACGCTTAAATAGAAGTTGTCACCTGTAAACTCTTCATTGAAGTTTAGGGTGCTACTTTTTCGTTTGAGCGACCGGATCTCAGAAAATAAACTTTGATTGTGGTTCAATAATCCACTTCCAAGCCCTTTCACCGGGGACCCTGTTGAAATTTTTTAAAATTTTTTCCTTTCGGAATCCGACGAAGCTGTTTCCTTTTTACCTCCTAAGGACCCCGAGACAACTAGTTTTGTTTGTGACTATAGTTAGCCTTGGGAGAGGTATAACACCCTCAAAAAACTTGGACAAAGTCCTATCAGAAATTTTGCTAACGAAATATGCTTCACAAATATCCAGTGACAGCAAGCAAAACTTAAAGCTATTCTCGAGGCTGAACTTCCCACAGAGAGAGGCGTCATACTCAAACCAAATCTTGTAACAAGGAACACAGTTTTGATTAAGCAACGCCAACAACGCCTTCAAAGCACCAATGAGGTACTTTCAGATACCGTTGAACTTCATAATATAACTTATCATTGAGTTTAAAAAAAGAATTTGGAGATTAGAGAGTTAAATTAAGTAATAAATGAACCACCAAGTGTGGTAATTTATGGCACTCTCGCGTTTTGTGGGTAGGGTAAAAATCACGGTTATGGAGTTCCGCCGGAGAAGAAAATCTTTGTCTGAAACACTCGGAGACTCCAAAAGTTGGTATTCTATTCGTGGCAGTACAAAATCGTTTTACGGCTAGAAATTGTCACTTGATATATACGTATGAAATATATGCCACCTATGTGATACAAGAACAAATTCATTATCTTTAATATTTTTACCAAATATTTGTTAAAGTATTATCTTGATTTCATTTTCAAATGGCATCTATTCCTGTTCTTGATGCACTGAACTCATTTACTTTTCCTTGTGCTTGAAACATGTAATTTCTCACCACTGATGCTCATAAACAATTCCTTTTCTACGTGAAACAATGTGCTCGTATTACTTATTCAATTCCTTATTCCTGAAGCTTTTCTAAAACTTACATACATCTGTTCTTACAGTTAAGACCTTACAATAGAGTCCCCACATTCCTACCTCTACATTTGCTTATTTATCCAACTTAACAACTAATCTAAGACTCGTAAACATCGCCTTGGTAGCCTACCGATATTTAATTTTTCTTGTAATTACTGCTTGTACATTATTTGATTCAAAAATTTCGTAATTAATTAAAACAAGGTGTCTAGTTGCATTTTTTTATACTCTCTTTCGTTCATCGGCATATATATACCAGGTTATGAGTGGAATCTAGTATTTATTTTATGAAACCTGTACGTTGGGGAGTTGGGAGAGTTTTTTTTGATTAACGAGTTCTCCTTGATTTGCTTCAGGGTCTTTTCTAGAATAGTAACAGTAATACATAAGAGGTGACCCTATGGCTTGAGGAGCTTAGCCACAACAGTAATTTTTGACATGTTCAAGTGATTTTGTGCTAAATGTAGTGACACGTATGGTCTAAATCTCTAAACAAGGATATCGATCAAGGTCGTAACATTCCGTTTCTGTGCAGGTTAACTGGCTAGGAATAGCAGGTGTTATAGCCAATTATTGGCAGAATGGGTATAATAAAGTAGTCGGCGTTTACTATCATTCGTGTTGAATATACGGCTCTGAAAAAGTTTCTATGGTTTCCAGACTGAACCTTGCTTTCACTGACAAGTTTATATTTCTTGTTTTAAATATGCTTAGTCGGTCAAGTAATTATAAATAGTAAGAAGTCTTTACTAATTCTAACTAAGTTCAACATCAGAGTGAGATTTTTCTATTACAGATTCAAAAGAACTTATTACACAAGATGAGCGTACTTGATACTTTTTTGCAGCCAATTTCCAAAATCACAAAAAAATCATTTATGGTTGCGTTGATTTATGCTACTGCCGCTTTAGCCAACCCTACAGGATTAAGTTTCAACAGAAGAGAAATTGAAGAGATTCCTCATTATAAAATGGCTGTTTCCGAAACTGAGAGTTTCATCACAACTGCCACCGACGATGATGCTTTGGAGTACGCTGAATCATTGTATTTGAAGGGTGAAAATTTACAAGGACTTGTTATCTTTAGTAACGAGTCCAACTCAGTCATGACTGAGTTCTTGATGCACAACGGGACTGTAATTCCTGCAGAATCTAGTGAACATGTCAAGAGATCTGTCGATTTTGGAACTACCTACACACAATGGCAAACTGTGAGTAGAGGACGTTTTTGGGGTCCCTGGAAAAAGTCTTCCAGCTGCTGGGAAAATGGTTTGAACACTGCTGAAGCACATGCTGAAATTGCTTGGAGTAAAACCGTTTCACAAAAAATTAATGTGGGATTTAACACTGGTATTGCAATTCCTGACGCTAAGCTCAGTTTTGGTTACAACATTACCTGGTCAAATACTCAAAGTGGATCATTCACCTGTGACGTTTCAGCAGGAGACAAGGTTTCTATCTGGCTGCAATCTCTTTTCTACTGGAACCTTCAGGAGTCCCAAAAATGTACCAGGCATCTTTTCAACAAGAACACATGTGAGGGCTGGTCTAATAGAGTCTATGGTGAGCTCCCAGTTTCCAATATTCAGCCAAATTTGGGATGTAGCAGTGGTTCTGCAGCCCAATGCTAGATTCATCTATTTGGGACTGCGTACTTCGTAATAGCTTTTTAATAGGTTTTATCTATGATGCCTAAGTGAAATTCTTCTGTTGATCTGTAAAGTTGAAAAATGCTCGTAAAGGCTCGGCGCCATGAGACGTAGACATTTTCATCTTCTCTAGTGTTTGAAACTTATATTTTATAGTTGCTTAAATAAAATGAATGTCATGTTGATAAAAAAAGTAGATAATCTCTTTCCTCTCGTCATAGTATCTCACAAAATAATAGAAGCAAAATGCAACGAAAGTTCTCAAAGTGATGGCTAATTTTCTATGATTGTGTTGGAGCGAATAAGCCTTTGATCTGTGTATGAAGGTAATGGCTGCAAAAAATGTAGAGTGTGCGTTAAATGTCAACTTCTAGAGTTAATCAGCTAAGAGTAGTTCATACTGGGAATGTACTTCTCATCTGAGCTGATTCTATAGAGTCCTTGTGAGGGACTTCCCCTATTCTAACTAGGCTAGTCTTTTCACTAATTGCCACTCATTACACAAAAGCAATTCTATAGGTATATAACATTAACCTACCTTAGTGGCCTCTGAAGTTGCCCACCTTAATAGTTGCTCCTCTAGGTCCTATAAATAGTTTCCATACTACACTAGATATAGCCTAGTCAGTCAAATACATACTAATACCAACGCTGAAAGCTATCCTAACAATTCTCTATATATTTAAAGAATGATCGAGTAATTCCCAGGAGTTACATTGTCACAAACTTGTAATATAAAGTTTTGAAGACCACCTTTCTTTTAACAACACAGAAACACCAAATAATCAGTCAAGCAGTTAACACGAGAATTTTGGGCAAACCAAACTGTTAATAACTCTCTTGCAAAACCTGGACCGGAATTAAAGACTGTATTATTTGGATACAAGGTTAAAAACGATACGCAGTTTTAAACTCTCTTGTGGTTAACGCTTAGTTAACCGCTGGCTGAATAGGGTGTAAAAGTGATCAAAAGTGCAGATATTGAGACAACTAAATGAGGGCTGCAAATAAAATTTGGCTTGCACAGTTGGATTGCAATAAGATTTGTAATTGCAGAGCTTCAGAAATTTCTCAAATAGAGGTATGACTCCAACGTGCTTGTGGTATTGCATAACAAGCAAATAAGTTTTAGCAGTCCTAAGAGAATAGATGGAATTCACATTAAATAGATCGCATTCACACAGGCTATTCGGGCGTTCACTTATAGGTGTAGATATTAGGATATATTTGATTGGCTAAATGAGCTATATAAGGTAACAGGGAACGCATCTATATCATTCAAGTGTAACAAGTATAGCCGACTAGTTGTATAAGGGTATACTTTAGTCTATAAGGTATTAGGTTTGCAACGAGTCACGAGGTTAGAATACCGTGACCCAAGTAAGTAAGGACTCCCCTGGTTATATGAATGGGGGAAGACAAGTTCTTTAAAACCTCATCATCTTTCCTCAAAATGCTGCTGCTGCTGCCTTTTCCCTATATTGTTTAACTGGGGTCTAGTGTTGCACTTGGGGCCTTTACCCAATCAATAATATTGCAGGTTGGGCCTTTTTACCAACATCTCGCGCGAGGAAAAAAATTCAACGATCTACAGATAAAGGATGTTCCAACTTTCTTCTTGAAGATGGCGTGCTTGTACCGGAACGTTTTCAATCAATTGTTGTTCGAAAGATCTCCAAGACATGAAGGGAAAATCAAAGAAGAAGACTAAGACCAGTAAAGGGACCAGGGCTGTGAGAGCACCTGAAAGGACCTCATCTGAAGTAGCATCATCAGATTCAAACTCCACCACCAACTCTCCACAAGCAAATAGTCCCGAAATAGTCCCGTCCCCCTTTTCAAAAATTGAAAAAATGCAACCCAAACCGTCACTCTGGAACAGCTTGCCGGAATTGACCGACGCCATAGAAATGCTCGAGGGTGACGTCAAATTTGTCGAACCCACCAGTAACCATTTGCGAACGACATTTGCGTTGAAACTACCCCCCGAAGCTCGGCTAATCCCACCAGCGGACCTCGATTACCTAATAACGGAAGGTATCTTGCTGGAAAGACAGGATACCTGCGGCCATATGGGAAGCCTCCGTAAGAAAATGACAGAGCCTTCGGAAACTGTCCAGCGTCTACAAGCGGAAGTCATGGCGACTATGATGGCCCACCAGCATGAGCCATGGGACGATAACTTTATGCCCGCGGGAAAGGACTCGGAGTTTATAGTTGCTGCAGCCACTCTAGGCATGTTAACAAAGGAGCATGCCTTTGTTTACTTCCATCATTACTTTATTTGCACTACCGTTGTCGAGGAAATCACCGATTCAATCGTGTATTTCTCTCGTACAGCTCTTCCCACACCAAAGGGGATGGACGATAATCATACGGCTGAAATTGCTAGCCGGTTCAAAGTATTGAACGATGCGTTGATGCAGATCTACGTGGATATGGTGTACTCAGACCCAGATTTCTATGGTCTGTTCAAGCTAGAAAGACTAGAAACCCCACAAACGTTTTTATGCGAAGTGAAGGTAGGTTCTTACACTCCTTTCGAAGACTTTGAGAGGTTTTTACTTAACCCCGAAGATAAAATCCTCAGTTATACTCTTCGAGACTCCTCGTCCAACCCACGAGTCTACCAAGTTATAGTCGAATCCAGACTGGGGATACGCCCTCCCAAACTGATCAGTAGATTAGAGTTTGATCACAAACTTCAGCAGCTCCAGAACCAGCGTGAAAAAATCAGAAGTGAATTCAAGACGAAGGTGCTTGAAATGTACGGAAAAACTGCCATGAAAAGGTTCGTTCAGAAATACAAGGAGATCAAGGGCTCCGAGTTTGGGGAAGTCGTGCCTCTTCCTACGAACTCAGTACCTCGTCCCGAACTTGAGTGTGTGACTTTGAATCAATGGTATTATACCGGGAATAAAGTGCCGCGCTATAATAAATGTGATTTGGAGTTGCTGTACCACGAAGCTCAAGATCTGGCCTCAGAACGGTTTAGCGGAGCCTTTTCTCATTGAGAGAATAATTATAGAAGTATGCTTCGAATTTTGTTTGGTCCTGTAGCATCATGTGGACTGAGCTTAAGTTGATTTACGGTCAATTTGGAATACGAAGAAATTTAATATAAGGAATATTGCATCAGACTAGCCTAAACACGCCATTGCAGTCTTTTATACACTAGAAAACATAGAAGAGACCAGTAGTAAACAGAGCTTTCAATGAAAACTGCAACCATCGCCAAGGCTTGCTTCAGAGAATATGCTAGTTTTCAAACCAAGCTCAAGAGCTGCACTCAGAAAGTTTAGTTAGATTGCCAATTTGGAAGTATTATGCCAGGGCAAGATACCAGGTTGTAGATTAATAGAATGATAATATATTTATCTCGAGACTTATCATATTGAATTAAAAGACATCTCGTATGCAGATAGTCCAGCAATATCAGTTTCGCTTACAACAATGTACAAACAAATATTCTAATTCTAAATGTAATTAAAAGATTTGGGTGGTATCTAGGTAAGTAGTTTCGACTAGTCTGGTTAAGGCATACTTCAACCTGTTACATGGGGGTGAAGAGGCGGAAGGAGAAATCCATCGAAAGGAACTACGGATTAGAGGAATCGAGTTCTAGGAAACAGTGAAAGACAGGAATTCTTTTGTAAGTAATGGAACCAAACACTGAATTAATGTCCCTACAATAGGAAGAGATAGGACTCTAAGTACTTAGATTACTAGCAAAAATAGCACCACTGTGAAACTAGAGTCACTCGTTCAGGTGTGATTCCGAAATTGTTCTCGTGTTCAACATTCTATCAATCCGTAAGAAATATCTCAATTCACACTGACCGGTTAACCATGTTAACTGCAGTATACTCCCATCCAAGACGCTCTTCAACACATCCTTATTTATCTGAAATACACTTGACAGGATTATTCATGATAGAAAATACCATATCGGTGTAATCGACATAAGCTTGGTTCGGCCCGAGGAAAGAAGATCCCAAAACAATCGGCGCGTCGGGGAGTTCATCCATAATGACGAATTTTTGAGTATACGTTTTAGGCATAAATGTCTCAAGCGAAAAGGATGCAGTTGCGTTACAAAGGGGCTCCGTATGTTTTTTGTAAGTGTAATTAATACTGAATTTCTTGACTTCAAGACCCCATTTTTCTGCCACGGCCCGAGACATTAAACATAAATCTGTCTGAGTATCGAATACGGCGGTGGTTTGTAGCTTTAAAGGAGAAGCTGCAAACACGCGGAACTTGGTAGTGGCCATCAAGTGCACGGAAAGCTTCATATCCCGCACAGATGGGACCTGATCTTCTAAAGGAGACAGAGACCACAACGGTGCTCTATCGAAAAGCCTTCCCGGGTTTTCATACGGCTTATCATCACCAGGGTATAGTTTCCAAAAAAGCTCTTGGAAGGTGATAATAAAGTCATCGTAGTATTCGGAAAGGTCTACTATTCTCTTTAGCACACTGACCACATCGGGTTGGAGACGCAAACTGCCCAAGAATAACGCATCCATGGTCTGGGGGAAGACGCAGTGGAGGTAGGGTCTCTGGTCAAACTCATACACCATTTGCACACAGCCCCAGAAATGGTCTACAAAAGTCTCGATATGATAAATGTCCCCAAACTGGCCTCGGAATCTTGCAGTGGTCTCTTCCTTATCTATGCCATTGAAAAGTATCCAGTGACGGACTAGACTAAAGTGGTCATACTCCAGAAAATCCTGCTCGGCCTCTTTGTTGAGGAAAATCGACAGCGGCAACTTGTTGCTGTGGCGAAGGTGCTTGACAATCACCTTGTACACAGCAGGTCCCAGGAACACCGGTTCCTTGCGCAAATGGCCGGCAAGGGCATTCACGAGCTTCGTATGGGAGTCAAAGTCGGCCTTTTCCAACTTAAACTTGTACGTGACATTGGGGTCGTTGGTCTCTAACTGGTTTGTACGAAGGCAGCGCTTCATATCGATCTCGCCATCTGCACTAGAATCCATCTTTGGCTTCGTTAGGTTTTCTTTGAAAAGTTCATTTTGGTGCAGTACTGAAATTTTCAGCACAGGAAGTAATATTTCAGACCAGGAATAGCTTTAATACTAGTCGTAAGCTTGATATCAGCTTGATATTCATTTGTAAGCTTGATATTCATTGTAAGCTTGATGTTCTTGTTTTTACGATTGAAATTTAATCTACAATGATATGAAGATTTCCAGTCCGAGGAAATAGTCAGAAGACTGTTGAGAGGACATACCCTATGTATTATCGTAATTAGATCTGGCTAACTTGAAACACAGAGCCCGAAGTTAGATTGTATACATCTGTTGCAATTTGTGTCTGAAACTTGCACGTTAAGTATTTGCGATATCCCAGCCAACGTGTATCCTTAGTGTAACTAACACATTAGTATCCCTAGTGCTCATCTCTATTATTCATCTTTGTTTACATCTACACCAGGACTCTATTTAATGGATCATATATTCCTCTTGTTACACTACACACTTATTTAGTCGATTAAAGACTACTTTCATGTCTGCTAACAATGCTCTAAGAAGCCTAACAGCAGCACTAAAATACAGGGGGAATATAGGACACTTGTATAAGGTCCTGAACGAAGTGTGTAAACGTAGGGATTGCTAATGGAGCGGGAATATCCGAGCTAATCCTAGAATGAATAGAAGTAGTCTGTATGTCATACAGTACATAACCACTTCTACGGATTACCACTACGTGTTATACCGCCTACCATAATAATTCAAATAACAATATACTGCTTATCTTTGTTGGGGAGTTCCTCTATTCAAGTAACTAGGTTACTTACTTGGGTCACTACAACCTTAACGCGTGACTCGTTGTAAACCTTATACCTTATACCTTCGTCGGCTATACTTTACGTTATACTTCTGAAGAACAATTTAAATCCGTTCCATATTACCTCTATAGTTTACTCAGTCACTCAAATACATGATAATATCCACACCTAGAAGTTAGGTGATTCACTCACAGATAAAGGGTTATTAATGTTCCAAGAATAGGATAGTACTACAAATCAGATCATCCTCGGTAATTCCCCCTGTTCTGGTGAAGACCATAAGTAATTTTTATTTTTAGGATAAATGTTATAACAAGCGGAGTTGATTGTTATTATACTTCCCTGAACAGTACGGTATATCCCTTATAAGTAGTACACTTCTTACTCAAGAACCACTTTCTACACAAATGAAGAACGCTATAATTCCTGTTACACTTTCTGTATATCTATTTAGCACTAGTTTACAGCGTAACGTTGTAAGAGTTACTGTGTGCTACTACCAATAGTCTATTCTATTCTCATTTCAAAGACTGGTGTAGTTGTATTTTGGTATTTCTTTTGCTTTAGACATTTTGTGAAGATTGATAATTTTTGCAACCAACAATCGAAGACTCAAAAACACAATTTTTGCAATAATCACAAATTAGGTTTCTTCTGAAAATGTTTTCATGTATCTACATGGCACAACACTACAATTTATCTTTAAAACAATAATCATCAATTCAAATATAAAAGTGTACCGGGAAGACAAAAAAACGGATTGGTACAAAAATGGCTATTTCATAATCTGAAGGTTTATCATACTTCATCTGAAAGCACCTGGATAAAGGCTGCGGGTGTTTGCTTCTCCTTGAAGATCGCTTGCCTCTGCTTGAAGTTCGCTTGTCTCCCCTCTAAGCTTTCTGAATTCATCTGTTCCTTGGAGAGTGTGAGTCTGTGATTCCCTCTTGTTGGCGTTATCCAGGAAAAGGGCTGCAGGCTTGTCGTTAGTGTTCTCAGAGTTATTGTCGAATAATCTTGTTGACATTTTGTTTGTTTTAGTGGAGTAGTGAAGAAATGTAAAAGATGTTCTTTGATGGTCAATTTATAGTTTTCAGATAGTAGGAGGGGAAAGACTGTTAAACCAACTAGTGAATATATAATTCTTGAACAATGGAGCATATGTGAGCAGATTCTACGAATGAGCACATTTTTAATTAATACAATGATTGAAAACGCTTTGAACTGTGGTTTTTCTATTTAGAACTAATTAAGATTGAATAAGTATTCTTGTGTGAACATGAAGGAGTATACATATCATCGTCAGGGTACTGAAGCACCAATCCTCTTTCACTTAGAGTTCTACAGCTTCTCTTAAGCTAGCTCATGGTTTTCTATTGAAACAATGTGGATCTAGATTCACTCCTATTTAAGAAATCTTATATCTTGCATACTTCCGAAAGCACTACTTCTCTGTGGAAATCATCATGAGCTACCATAGCTTTGTAGTTCTTGAGACGGAATCATGTGTATCAAGTGTCGTCTGCCATATTTTCTGTTTGTACAATGAGGTTTAGATTTACATGAATCCGTATCTGAGGAAAAGTGTAGTGGCAGAATTCAACACGTTTTTGGGAATTCTACTCTAGGAAATAGCTATAGTGTTTATGAGCGAATTAAATGAAAGAAGTTCGTATTACATAGATCCGTATAGTTCTGCAAAAGAGGTGCTCAATTCTAGAGGAGCTTATCACACCATCTACGTATACTACGAGAACATGTATTCGTAATATCTTTCATAACAATTCCTGTATTAGATGAATTGCACTTGCTCCAGTCTTTCTTTTACAAATCGTGTATTATTTTCAGAAAGTTGAATAGAACTGTGAACTCCCATTGTGGTGCAGCACCACAGGGACCATACATTGAATCCAATCAAGCCTTACTTTATGATCCGTTTTTGTCTTTCTAATTCAAGCAAATTATCTAATCTTTATACTCGTAATCCTTACAATATTCAATCTTGGCTGCTACTAAACTGTCGAACTTACTTTGAACGTTAGATGTAGGGGTTGTGCTAGAATTTTCTGGCAAGAAATAGTTCACTACATAACCAAACTAGACTTCTAGGGTTTGAAGGTATATTTGAAGCTTGGAATGAACCATGTACATATTAGTTTGGAATCCTGCACATACTTCCGATTCATTCATGCAATATCTCCTGATATTCTGTTGCTTATATATGTGACTAAAAGATATTTCAAATTACCATGAGCTGTTTTCCAGCATAGTTTGGGGTACGTTTTTAATATTAACTAAAGGTAGTGCTAGGGATCCACCCTACTCCTCTGATTAGGCTAGTCCTTATTTACTTGGATGGCTAATCACCTTAGATCATCCCTTTAGTCCACCTCTTTTTATTATTAATTTGGCCCATCCGGATCATCGGCTCGGCTAATCTGGGATATAGGTCCTCAAGTTACTCTTTCTATAGCTTACATGGCAAGTTAAATATATACAAATAACTACCCCTATATCTACAAGCAAGCTCAACAGGCACATGTGATTTCTTTATTTTTTAATAATAAGTCTCTCGATTTCTTTCTTGCCTATGACGGCTATTCTTTCTAGATAACTTGTAAATATTGTATCCCTTGTTTTCCAGCTGAGATCTGAATATTCGTCATCCTCAGATCTTGTATGGGGTATAGGCGTATGCTCGTTCCACCGGCAATCAACTATCATACAGCCATAAAACAACCTCGTACCTACACCATTCTATCTGTTTACAAACAAGAGCCCTAGCCACTGTTTCTTCGATCTTTTCTTGTAAATAGACATTCCAGTTTAGCACCTATATTTACCGAAGAGCCTTTTAGTTATTACTTAGTTCACATAAAACCTTCACATTACTATAATAGTGTCCCATACATTGTCCGCCTTAAAATATCCTATTTAACTAGTGCTATCAACTGTGCTGTATTTCTAAACCGTTCCTCCTCTGACTCTGGCTCACCATATTCAACAAAATTTAGATCTACCCCCTGCACTGTATACAGCCTATGAGGGCAAAATGCGTTTAAATGTTCATAGGTAAAACTGTGCCCTAAAATCACGGGCTCCGGAGAGTCTTCGAGCACTATAAACTCATGAGTACAGATAACTCTTTCACCTGTTTTAGTTTCAATTCTAAATGTAGGAGTAACTGTACGGTATGGAACGGTTTTCGGGTCAAAATCCGTTGGACCAGTCACGTACTTAAAAGTCTCTTCCTTTTGTTGAATTTCAAGGCCCCATTCTTTTGCAACTTTTTCGGACATATAACTAAAGTCTGTAGGGTGAGCCATGGTGGCCAAGACTTCTAACTCGGAAGGTTGTGCAAAAATACGGATTTTAAACGGTCCAGGTTGAAGACGGTCATCATATACACTTGTAGATGGATTTGGAACGTTCCATCCAGGTACAACATCAAATATATTATCAAGTGCTTCCAAAGGCTTCTCCATCCCCTCGGGGTACAAATGCCACCATGATTTGGAAAGGTCCGTATGAAATTCATCATAGTTCTTGTTCCTGTTCGCAATCATAGTTAATATCTCTATCATCTCCCGCTGTTGTCTAAGTGGTCCCACATAGAGACACTGTAGGGCATCGGGGAAAGCTGCGTGTAGGTATGGCTTCTGGTCAAACTCTCGTAAGATATCAACACTACTCGAGAAATCTTTAACCATGGGCAGATATAATATCTGCCCAAACTCTTTTTCTGCCATTTCAACTAACAGCGAACCTTCCAACTCAATATCAAATATAAACTCACGTAACTTGGAGAAGTCTGAAAATTTCTGGATCTTGGTCTTGTTCTCAAGAAAATTTGCTGAAGGTAACTTGTTTCTATGGCCAAGAGCTTTGAATAAGACTTCATATACAGCAGATCCCAGAAAGAAAGGTTCCTGGCGCAAATGGAGATATAGATTCAATACTAATTCCTTCTGTGAGTTCATGGCGGACTTGGATAGTCTGAACTTGTACGTGATAACTTGCAAAAAACGGGCCTGGAATTCTTTATCAATAAAGTTATTAAGCTTATACTTACTTCTAGGTGTATTCTGTTGCGAGAAAGAACCTCTTGTTATAATGGTCCTAGCATTACTGTGTTCATGTGATTTGATATCAATTCTATTTTCATCATAATCCAGGTAGTACTTGTTATTTTTACTTTCATAATAATCCAGGTGGTACTTGTTAAGTTTACTTTCATCAATAAACCAAATATGAGGCAAAAAACTGATACACAAGACCACTACTATTTTAATTAAGGAAGGACTTGGGGAATATACGGAGATATCTCTATAAAGTAATTTAAGGAATACAACACATATACCAGAAAAGCCCAGAAGTATTATAAGATCAGTATGTACTCTGAGTAAGAACGATTGTTGGGATTGGTTGGGCAGATTAGGTAAAACCTCCATGTTAGGTTGGGCGTTGGTTATTAGACCTGTATTTTTAGTTTATTGCTGACAAAATAAACGTCTAGAAAGGGGCCCTATATATAGGGTTCTGAGATATAAAATATCACAACTAGGAATACTAGTGGGACTGAAAATTTTTCAGGAACATCAATAGTGTGAATGTATATGTTTAAATGAGCAAGTTACGGGAAAGTGGACAAGGAAAAACTGATTCTTGGTCTTTTAATTTTTCATCAAGTGAATGTATTCAGGTATTGTTAGGCTTTTTGTTAGGAATCTACCCCTATTCTTCTGGGATCACTGCTATTGCTCATCTCGCCCGCTTTTACCTAAATAGGAAACTTTAACTTGGCAACCTTCTTATTCTACCTTATTCTACTTATTACTCACCTGGGTCCCATATATAGGACCCCAAGTAGTTCTTTCTATAACTCAGTTATTCTTTCTAGTGTACACTACTTATTACACAACATCCAGGCAGCATCTGATATTCCAGCTAATCCTATTAGTAAACACTGTTATCAATTTACACATTTCGTCTAGGATCCTATAAAGGCGTCCCATACCCTTCTTTATTTTCTTAATCTTTTTTAGCCGGTCAAATCTGTATTAATCTATGACCAATAAGCCACCCTAGAGCCTAACAGTAACCCAATGACAATGATTTGAATGGTTTCAAGTGCTACTTAATAGCGAGGAAATATGGGTAATGTAAGGAACTCCCCTTTGCAGGCCTAATTAGGCAATTCCCTAGTAATCGAGATACACCTATTACGTTAACAATAGCCTTATCGGCTAGTTCTATATTACTATGAAACACAGATCATACGACGTTACCAGGTTCCATTAGCCTGCTATCCTAATTCCCTCTTACACATCTAATCTGGGACCCTTTATATAGGGACCCATATTACCCCTTCGATATGTTATTTAGCCAGGCAACCCAACAACTATCTAAGACCTGTAAACAAGCAGGAAAAGTCTCTGCAATAACAAGTCTTAAAGTAGTTTGAGTGGGATGCTTCTATCCGATTTATATTCAGTTAGGGTGACCCGGGCTTACTTGGATGACCATCATAGAACCTGGTAGTACATTCTTGTAAGTAATGCCGTTAAATATCATCAAGGTGCCCTAGTGGTTCTTTGTGATACCTTCTCAGAGACTACAGTTGTTATGACCTACCCTTGCTATTTCCATATTAGGTCGCTCTATTATTTACTTGAACAGAGGCACCATCCCTTCGTTAATTCTTACTATTCTGGTTGAGAACACTTCTCTCTACAGACTTGAAGTTTATCACGCGTACTTGCTTATGAACCGCGTGATTGATTGTTTATACTTCCTAGAAAGTATATTCATTCCTAGTCTACGTCGCTTGGACCGAGGAACAACTTCTCTCCACCAGAGGACTCTAAGTACGTTCCTTGTCGCTCTTTCTGTATTCCTATTTAGTCAATCTTACTTATAAGAGATGTCTAAACACCAACTCTCTAAGAAACCTAATTTTTCCAGGCTCAACAAAGCTTTGAATAAGGTGTAATATTCGTATATGCTTTATATCATGTGGTTAATCTGGCACGGTTCATGTGTTCAATTAGAATACTCAATACTATTCTTGTTGGAGTTTTCAAACAGTGAACTAAACGTGGTAAACTAGATTTCAATTGGCTATTTTTAGTACTTCACCAGAAGGATATATAGAACTCTTGTACAGGAAATAATTAAAGAGATTTCTATACCAACCATACCTTTATGTAGCATCTCTTTTCTATAACAAGCAATCTAAAATTATTTAAACCTGAAAACTAAACGTAAAAAAAAAAAAATTTATGATCATTTCTATCAGTTGTTCTATTGATCATTCTAATTTCATCCACCTTGACTATTTTATGCAACCTGTGCGACAATTCATTCAGTAGTCTCCGCTATATGGATTGTCACTAAAATTTCACTTTCAAAAAGAGTCACTATATAATGGTTTACTTCATCTTCTGAAAGTATCACATGGTTATGTCTCCTCCATTTTTGTTTGTTCCCAAAAAAATTGAGCATATTTTTGGCTGCGAAATTTTCAAGTGGCGACCACAAATGCAAAAAGTATATAAAGACAAAAGAAGACGTGAAAAATCAAACAATTAAAAAAGGAAAGTACTAGGATTTTTTATATTACACCATAAACTCACACCCAACCACCTTATTAAAGTCGTTATATGTCACATGTTATACTCAAAGTGATACTCCCATCATGCTGAGCTTCCGTTTATTACGATTCCATACGCATCCCCAAACAGCACCCAATAGCTGATCTTCCATTAGTATACTTAACCCGAAAAAGAAAAGATTCTTCCTTATGTTTTTTTTTTTCGTTTAAGGCCTCCATATTATCAAAAAGAAGGTCCATAACAGGAAAGTATAACAAATTGTTGTTTTTTACAAAAGGGAAATCCCAGAAAATTGGAAACTCCAATTACTCCAATTTAATATAAAAGGAGCAGAAAATCCCCAGAGTTTAGAAATTTAAATCCTCAT